>ML797448.1:5311-33884 GCA_009831015.1 Picea engelmannii
TTATTAAGTATAAGTAATAATTATTATTAGAAATAGATGAAATCATAAACTATGTTATAATTGTTATTGGAAATGGATCCAAATCATAAACTAAGTTATAATTGTTATTGGAAACGGATTGAATCATAACTTTGGCCATTCATAGTTGCAACTTACTTTATACATACTTCCATCCATTTCTAGATTACTTTCATAACATCATTAAGAAGTCAGAAGTCATAGTCTAAAAGTTTTTTTTTTTTGGATCTTCAGAAAGATTTGAGAGTGGTTAAGTCTATATAATCCAAGTACCGAGAGGATTTTTCACTAGCTGAATTCATTTATGCATTCAAAATTGCAATTTAAACAATAAAAAATTGTGATTTCCCACAAATTTATATCACTGGATTCCGTGAAAAATGCCAAAACTTAAACAATGCCAATTAAAAATATGCATGGTGGAGGTACACCAATTACATCCCAAGATTCTTTTATAACTACAAGGAAGATTTGGTGATGATATCTGTGCTACATTGCCTTCTGAATCTTCCACCTTGGATATCATTAGCATTGCATAAAAGTACTTGAATATAGAGAATTCTCATTATATAGAAAAGCATGATAAATTTCTTCATGCATGGATTACCCTCTGCAAAGACACTGCTTACATCTCCTTATCAACCTGTCAAAAAACATGAAGGATTTATTCTTCATACATAGGCCACCCTATGCAAAGGCACTGATTACATCTTCTTAATCAACCTTCGTTTCTGCACTGTCAAATATTAACAGGGATACGTTAGTAGGATTGGAAGTAAAGAAGAATTCAAGCATTGATGAATATCAATTTTACTTATATTTTCAGAAACAATAACTTCTGAGCTTTATTTGATTGCACCTCTGATGAACTCGGCCCTTCTTTCACTGCAGTTATTGGACGTTCCACAGGAATAAACAATACTTTACTCTCATCTGTTAACATCTTTCTATCACAACTCAGAGAATCTCCATTAGAAAGAGATAATTCACCTTGCTGGTGAGCATGAGGATTGATATTGGGTATATGTTTTTTCTCATAACATTGGACAGCAATTGGCTGATCGGTAGGATTAGTAACTACAATCTCATCCTGCAGACTTTTCATCATTTGCAGAAGACTATCACTGTCCACCCCTTGCTCATCTTCCTGCATTTTGCCATCATCATCATCTATTCCATTCAGTAAAATATAGGCAACCCAATCACAGAGGCGTTTGGATTCACAGTGATCATGAGATGGAGCTGCCATCTCCTCTCTGGCTCTCTTTCCATTATATGAACTACCCTCATGAGTGTTTGTTGCCATAATAAGAAAATTATCAAACTAATAAATTCCACACCAGCCTATTATTTCCTAATAGATTTCAGGCTACCATTCATCAAACCCAAAAATAAAAACTGATCTCGTCATAGGCACATACCATTTTTCTTAAATACTGAATGATCTGAGCTCATCATCAACTACTCATGCAGCTATCCAAGCTTATGATCAGGCCATTATTCATATATATTGTAAGGTTATGTTGTTACAAATGCCCAAATCCCTGCCAGTAAATTTAAATCCCCCAAGTTAAATACACCAGTCAAGGAGATGGGCTTACAAAGATACTATCCACATTAATGTGAGAAAACATCTTTGAAGTTCCTCTCAAGATTCATAGTGATCATGAGATGGAGCTGCCATCTCCTCTCTGGCTCTCTTTCCATTATATGAACTGCCCTCATGAGTGTTTGTTGCCATAACAGGAAAATTATCAAATTGATCAATTCCACACCAGACTGTTATTTCCTAATAGATTTGAGGCTACCATGCATCAAACCCAAAAATAAAAACTGATCTCAGCATAGGCACATACCATTTTTCTTAAATACTGAATGATATGAGCTCATCATAAACTACTCATGCAGCTATCCAAGCTTGTAATCAGGCCATTATTCACATATATATTGGAAGGTTATGTTGTTACAAGTGCCCGAATCCCTGCCAGTATGTTTAAATCCCCCAAGTTAAATACACCAGTCAAGGAGATGGGTTTATATAGATACTATTCACACAAATGTGAGGAAACATCTTTGAAGTTTCTCTCGAGATATTTTTCGAAAAAACATCAAACAAACGGGAGGAAACATCTTTGAAATTCCACTCGAGAGTTTCTTTGAAAAAAATGTACAAAACCACGTTAATATTGCAAGGCAGGTCGAGATCGAAGAATTAAGTACAGAAACATTAATAAAGGTCGCTGAACGCTGTTTTCAAAATTGTTTGCGGAGGGTTCCGAGAAACAGCCAAGGAACCGTGAACTTCAAAATCAGAGGATGTGGAGTCAAGCAAACGCGTTGGCCTTCTTGGGACAAGATTGTGGACGTGATCCCTTCCTTTGTCGTTACGAAAACGTCCTTTGAAAACCCATACTACTCCTGATGTCTTCACTTTTATCATCGTAGTGTTGAAAATTGGGATAAAGTAGTTGCACTTTGGCATCATGGGCCCTACGTTTTGACCTTATTTCTGATAAGGTTAGGTGTGGGATAACTCCTATTTTCACATTCAAATTAAACTAATGTTCTAATTTTTTTTATTTTTTTTTCAACAATTATTGTCTGAATTTGATAATGGAATATGGAATTTTTGAATGCATAAATAGATTCAACGCCTTTAAAAACTTGAGGGTACCCAAAATATGTAATCTCAACCATTGAAATCTGTAATTTTAGCTATCTTTCTAAATTTCTAGTCGGATTTTGAGCAAAACTTGTCGGAAAAACATGATAGGTAAAAGGGTAAAAATGTATAACTTTTAGAGTATGTTAAATTGGCGTAGTCTAAAAGTTCTGTGATTTTGACTTTTTTTGGCAACTATCACTCGAATTTGACACTGCAATTGTTGGCAAAATCAGAATTTTACATTGCTTAAATAGCGTTTTTTAATGCATAAATAAATTCAGCACCCTCAAAAAGCGTAAGACACCCGAAATATGTAATCGCAACCACTGAAATCTACAATTCCAACTATCCTTCTAAATTTATGGCCGAAAAAGGGTAAAAATATAAAACGTTTAGACTACGCTAAATTGGCTTAGTCTAAACATTCTACTTTTTTTGGCAATGATCGTTGGAATTCGACAATGCAATTGTTGGCAAAATCACAATTTTACATTGCTTAAATCATGTTTTTGAATGCATAAATAGATTCAATGCCCTAAAAAATCCCGAAGGCACCGAAATATGTAATATTAACCACTGAAAATCGCAATTCCAGCTATCCTTCTAAGTTTTTGGTCGGATTTTGGGTAAAACTCGCAAGAAAAATGTCCTTGAAAAGGGATAAAAACATAGAATGTTAAGACTACACTAAATTGGTGCAATCTAAACGTTCTACGTTTTTTACTTTTTTCGACAACTATCACCAAAATTTGACAATACAATTGTTGGCAATATCACAAATTTGCATTGCTTAAATTAGATTTTTGAATGCATAAAAAGATTCAATGCCCTAAAAAACCCTTAGGGTACCCGAAATATGTAATCTCAACCATTGAAACCTAGAATTCGAGCTATCCTTCTAAATTTATGGCCAGATTTTGGGTAAAACTCGTCGAAAAAATGATCCAGGTGGATATTGATGACCACCCACCTATTCCAACTCGCTCCTCTTGATAGGTTTTAGTTCAACACGTTCTTCTATAATTCTTTGTAATTGTGGGTTCTACACTTCTGGGGTTGTCTGAAGCCCTACACAGATTTCAGGTGGAGATTGGTGGCTGCCCACCTAATCCAACTGACTTATTTTGGAAGTTTTCATGTCAGTACATCTTTATGTACTTCTGGGGCCATTTTGGGTCCCTAAACAGTGTTTTTTAGGCTTGTCACAGTCAAATTATAAATAAAATCAGAGTTTGACAACATAATGTGTATTTATCGAAAAGACCTTTCCAACGGGCTATCACGCGCCTAAAATGAAGGTCGTATGCAAAAGTTACGACCCCGAGAAATTGAGGTACCAACTTACCCATCGAGGTCCACATAACTTTTGGCGTTTCATCTCCTAGGGTTAGGTTTTTTTATGTCTAGGGTTTTTTCATTCATGAATAATGTTAAAAAGGCGTTTGGAGCCTCATTGTAATCATTCTGCTCAGACGGATGTGCGTAGAAACCACATCTCTTCTCAGAGATAACTACCACCATTCAAGCAAGTTGTTTTCAGTTCTACAGTTTTACAGTTTCAGCCTATTTTATTTATTCAATAGAATTTATTGTTCACTAGATATTTGTTGTTGTTCTCTGTATCTCTATGTTATTATATTCAGTCTGTTATTCATTTCATTCCACTCATAAATCCAAATCAGTGGTATGAGAGCAGTTTTCTCTTCATTTATTTTTCTTCGTGCATGTCCCCGACAAGATTTGGGTAGAAGAAGTTGGGAATCGAACTAGTTGAGCATTTGCAAGATCGGTCATGCCTAGCTCGACAACAACCCATGGGGGGCGGAAAGAAAGATGATGGAGCATGAGATCCTTTTAAAATGTTGCTTGAGGAATCCCTTGTGTGACAATGGAACAAAATAATGGACAAATTTGCACAGATCCTTCGGCGGCTGCCCACAGGAGACGCATCTTCATAGAGCGGCCATGCAACCCCCTTCAAGGTATAAGTAAATTTTGATATTCCATTATTTGAAGGAGTGATAAATGCGGATGTTGTATATAAATGGATGAATCTGCTTGAAGGGTATTTTTCGGTCCAAAATTTTTCCAATAGGGAAAATATTACTTTTGCACTCCTCAAGGCCGTCCCCCATGTTAAGGACTGGTGGGATACTTACTCTGAGCAAAAGGCCATAGAGGAATCTACAATATTTGTGGTTGCTCCCACATGGGATTCCTTCACTAGGGATTCCATTAAAGAACAGTACTACCCTATTGGAAGCTACGATGACCAATACACAAGATGGACCACATTGCATTAGGAAAGGGACCAAACAGTACCTAATTTCACCAATATTTTTCATACCCTACGCACCAAATTGGGTATCAAAGACTCTGAACGACATCTGGTGCTCAAATACCGTGACTATTTGCATAGATACATTCAAACATAAATGGAATTTCTCGGCATCGCATCATTAGGTGCGGCTTATAGATATGCTGTCAAGATTGAGCAAAAATTTAAGAAAAAGAGGCGAGAGTTTGGATCTGCAAACTCCTCACAGCCAAAGCATAGAAAAGGTGGCCCCAACCCATAAAACAAAGGACAGAGAACAGATGGCCACTCTTAGGACAACCATTCGAAGCCGCAACATAAGAAGGGTAATGAGAAGTCGAAGAAGGACACGGGAAAGTGGTGTGAATACCATAAAATCCCTTGGCACAACACCGAAGAATGTCACTCCAAGTAGTCACCAGTGGTTGAGTTGAAAGATTCCAATTCAAAAGAACATTCTGACTCTGAATTAAATCCAGAAGGAGGGAGGCAGATTATTAATGTTGAACCCAATGTCATCGTCACTACCACCAGAGTCCAGTCAAGCGAACCAGAAGAACCAGAGGAAGGGGAACGTCTCTTTCACTCACATATGTGGGTAAAGGGGGCTCTAGTTCATTTCATTGTCGATAGAAACAATCAGAAGAACCTAATCTTAGAAGAGGTCATCAAGCGACTGGACCTGCCGATGACATCGCACCCATATCCCTACACCATCGGTTGGCTTCGCCAAGGAAGAGATCTCCATGTTAGCCAACAATGATGTTTGTCCAACGACATCAAGCCCTTCAAAGACGAGGTATTGTGTGATATTTCTCCCCTTGAAGTTTGTGATGTTATTTTAGGAAATCCATATTAGTGGAAGCAACATGTTGTGTATGAGTTTAGATCCTGTAGTGTTATTATTACTTTGGGTAGACAATTATACAAGATACCAGAGGTAGCACCACCTACCACTGTTTCTTTAATCTCTGCTAAGCAATGCAGTAAGGTCATTTCACAGACTAGAAAGTTTGTCTTCTTTGTGATCCATGCTCATAGTAAGAAGAAGTTCATTGCCACATCTGTGGCCTCTACACAAAGCCTCTTTTTGCAGTAGAAGCAAGTGGACGGGATCGTGGAAGAGTACAAAGACATCTTCTCCTCACCCACTGGGGTACCGACACACTATCAATTCAAGCATCCAATTGATCTAACCCTTGGTGCACCTCTGCCTAATGGACCAGTCTATCATCGCTCATTGATGGAAAATGAAGAAATCAAGCGTCAAATCCAAGAGCTGCTTCAAAAGGGGCACATCAGACCCAACTCCTCCCCTTGCGGAAGCCCAATTGTACTGGTGTAGAAGAAAGATGGGACCTGGAGGCTCTACATTGATTACATAGAATTAAACAAAATCACAATCAGGAATCAATACCCAATTCCCTGAATTGATGGCCTTCTTGACCAACTCAAGGGGGCAAAGTTCTTCAACAAGATTGACCTAAAGTTTGGCTACCACTAGGTTCCCATCAAACCAACTGATGTTTGGAAGACAACTTTCAAATCTAAATAAGGTCTCTTCAAATGGCTGGTCATGCCCTTTGGCTTAACAAATTCACCAACCACTTTCATGAGGTTGATGGATGATGTATTGAGACCCTTCAGCAACTCTTTTACGGTGGTATATATGGATGGCATCCTCATCTTCAGTAGAACTTCGGAGGAGCACATGCAACATATTCAACTGGTTTTGAGCACTCTGCGGCAACACAAGTTATATGCCAACTTGGAAAAATTCTTCTTTGGCATGAACAGGGTCCAATACTTGGGATACATTGTTGATAAACATGGAGTACATGTGGATCCAACTAAGATCCAATTCATCAGTGATTGGCCAGCCCCGACCACACTAACCGAGCTTTGGAGCTTCTTGGGACTTATCAACTTCTACCAACGGTTCATGTTGGGATTCTCCCATATTGTATGGGCTCTAAGCTAAGTGATCAAGGGCGGTGGCAGGGAAAATTTTTCATGGGGGAAGGCACAACAATGAGAATTTGATGATCTTAAGCATCACTTGTGCTCAACTTCAGTACTCTCCTTACTCGATCTGCAACAACCATTCGAGATTGAGACTGAAGCATCTGACTATGTTGTAGGTGCATTTCTCACTCAGCACAGTCATCTAGTAGCATACCATAGTGAGACACTCTCAGATACTATCCGGAAATACCCCACCTATGACAAGGAAATGTATTCCATTGTGCAAGCAAGCCTATGGAAACATTACATTATGGGAAATGAGACAATCATCCATACTGATCACAAGCCTCTGCAGTTTATACAGACACAAGGGAAGTTGCATAACGACCGCCATAAAAAATGGTCCACATACCTACAACAGTTCCATCTCAACATCAAGTATAAGACATGGAGCACAAATCGTGTCGTTGACTACCTCAGTCGACCTCCCATGGCTTCACTCGCCACCGTGCTCCATTCCTGTGGATATGAGGCATCTGAGTGGCCCCAACTTTATCAACGAGATCTTGACTTCACCACCACCTATCAGTTCTTGGGTAAAAGCGTGAATGTCACCGATTTTCACATTCAGGATGGTTTGTTATGCCATATAGGCCATCTTTGTGTTCCTGCAAGTGAGCACGCAAAGATGATTTGAGAGGCTCACTACAGTCATATGGCATGACATTTTGGCATGGAGAAAACTGTGGTCGTTCTACAGAAACATTTTTATTGGAAAAATTTTTGACAAGACGTCAGCAAGTATATCAAATCTTGCACTTCTTGTGCCATTTCCAAGTCAACCATCAAGAAGCAAGGCTTATACATCCCTCTTCACATTTTGGTCGAGTCTATGACCATCGTTGAACACCAAACTCATTAAATCGACTTCCTTCCACCCTCAAATCGATGGAAAAATAGAGGTTGTCAATCGGATGATTGTGCACATCCTGCGCATGCATAACTCTAAGAATCCACGTACATGTGATGGGAGTCTTCCCTATGTTCAACACAACTATAGCAAGGCTCTCCATAGCTCCATCAACCATAACCCCTTTCAGGTGGGGATGAGATTCCAACCCTCTGGCCCCATTGATGTTGCACTGCCTCTTGCAACCACACAAACATATTCTTCCCATGTTTAGTCTGAGGTCGACAAAGCCACCAGATTCATTGACTGGATTCAACAAATCTGCCAACTGGTCCATGAGATTTTGCAGAAAGTCAATGCTAAGTACAAGCAACGCCATGATCAACATCGGGTACTGGAAAAGTTTAAGGTGGGAGACAAGGTCTGGTTACATTTGCATAAATAACTCCTTATAGAGCCCCGTCAAAAGCTCTGTCCACTTCACTATGGGACTTACATTATCACCAAGGTTGTGGGTGACAATGATTTTGAGTTCAACACTCCCCCTTTCCTTGGCTTGCACCCAGTGTTCAATGTGGACCTCCTTCGGCCATATTTTCTACCATTATTGGACACCTCAGAGATCGCAAAACAACTGACACCAACGGAGCTCAACCTTGACTGCATGGAACGTGAATACACTGATAAGATAGTGGACACACAGGCCAAGGACACTCACCAACAAAGGATTCAACTTTATCGGGTTCTCAAAGCAGGGCAACTCTTGCACCAAGGAAAGTGGCTCACCGAGAGCCAAATTTAGCAGAAATTTCCTCACTTGATGGGGTCACTCAATGCAATGGAGACCATTGCTTCCTAAGGAGGGAGGATTGATCCAGGTGGATATTGGTGGCCACCCACCTATTCCAACAAGCTCCTCTTGAAAGTTTTTAGTTCAACACATTCTTCTGTAATTCTTTTTAATTGTGGGTTTTACACTTCCAGGGATGTATGAAGCCCTACACAGCTTCTAGGTGGAGATTGGTGGTCACTCACCTAATCCAACTGGCTTATTTTGGAAGTTTTAATCTCAGTATATCTTTCTGTACTTCCAGGGTCGTTTTGGGGCCCTAAACAATGTTTTTTTTGGCTTGCCATAATTAAACTGTAGATGGAGTCAGAGTTTGACAACATAATGTGTAGTTCTAGAAAATAACTTTCCAATGGGCTATCACGCACCTAAAACAAAGGTCGTATGCAAAAGTTACGACCCCGGGAGGTTGAGGTACCAACTTACCCATCGGGGCCCACAAAAATTTTGGCATTTCATCTCCAAGGGTTAGGTTTTTGGATGTCTAGGGTTTTGGAATTCATGAGTAATATTAAAAATTCTTGTAGAGCCTCATTATAATCACTCTGCTTAGACGGATGTGTGTAACAGCCACATCTCTTCTCAAAGATAACTACTCCCATTAGAGCAAGTTGTTTTCAGTTCTGCAATTTTACATTTTCAGCCTATTTTATTTATTCAATAGAAGTTATTGTTCATTGGATATATGTTGTTGTTCTCTGTATATATGTGTTATTGTATTCAAAATTTTATTCATTGTGTTCCGCTCATAAATCCAGATCAAAAAATGTGCCCAGAAAAGGGTAAAAACATAGAACATTAAGCTAGTCTCAATTGGCACAATCTAAACGTTCCACCTTGTTTACTTTTTCTGATAACTATCACCAAAATTTGGCAATGCAATTGTTGGAAAAATCACAATTTTACATTGATTAAATCACATTTTTGAATGCATAAATAGATTCAACACCCTCCAAAACCTTAGGGCATCGAAAATATGTAATATCAGCCACTTAACTCTGAAATTTCAACTATCCTTCTTGTAATATCCCCCGATAGAGTCTCAGTTGTAAATATGAATTGTAAACATGTTTGTTAGGCTGGTGAGCCGAGTTATAATAAGCTAGGAGGCATATGTGATGATTAGGCCAGGAGCTTGATATTTTGTTTGTATATGTAATTATGCAGATCATTAATAAAAATATAAACACTGTTGCGTGTAGACCCTCCACGAATAAGAGTTATGGGGGACTAAGCTTCACTAGGTAGGGTAAGGAAGGGGGGCTAAGTATTGGGCCTAGGGGATAAGCTAGGGGGCTTACCTCTAGAGGAATAATATTTTAATATTATTTCCTGAAGACTAAAGTGAACATTATATGTTTGTTATCCTGAGTTCCTGGAAAATGGGACGTGGGCTTAATGGAGCGCATGCAGCTCCAGGAAGACAAGTGTCGACCTGGGATCATGTAGCCAAAGATGAAGCGTCAGCTCGTGTTGGGGAGTTCATGATTCATTCAGAATTCTTCCATCATTCGCTTGAGTCGTGCTGCCATTCTCCCATCTTGCACGTGAACCTGATTTTGTCCCACGTCTGCATTTGCATATGGGCGCATAGTGAAGGAGACCCTCACGGGAAGGTTGTCATCCGGTCATTTTCCCAATTCGTCGTTCTTTCCTCTACGTCTGACCTTTTCCTACCCACACGCATTTCTTAAACCAGAGCGGGGAAGTCGTCTTGTGTTGTTTTCCTGTGAAGCCCGACACAATTGTAGTCGCCTGAGCCGTGTTGAGACTTAGTGTTAGGCTGTTGCTTGTTCTGGTTTCCATACTCGTTTTTCCCTATTGTCGTTAACTGTTGTTGTTGTTGTCAACTGTACCCGGTTGTAGCTGAGTTGAAGACTGGTTATCAGACCTGTGAGAAACTCTCCCAGGTGAGAGAGTCTGTTGGGAAGTGAGTTCTCCTGGAAGGGAGTCCCGTAGCATCCACAGTACTCTGAGACTTCCGGTCTAGCCTGTTGTTGAAGCCCAAGGTAAGGGAGGTGTACTGGTCGATGGACTTGTAGTAGTGAAGGTGTACTCTCTTGGGGTAGAGCAGGTGTGTGGGGAATGAGGGTTTGTGTGTTGTGGGCATAAGTGGCTCCTGGAATAAAAGATTCTTCCTATTTCTTTGTGAAACTTCCTTGTTGTCCTTGCTAAGCCTAGAATTCCCTTGCCCGGTGGAGTTTGGTCCTAGCTCGGGGATGACCTACTGCTGAGAGTGATGAGAAGTGCAGTCTAAGGCTGGGAGGTTCGTGGAAGGTCTGCACATAGTTGGTGGATTCACTCCAAATAAAAGATAAGTATCATTTATGCAATTAATTATGTATTTTATGCATGTTTTGTGATGAATGATTATCATGTATTCTATTGTGTATATGAATTAATGAATTAATGTGTATATGATTATATATGTATTCTATTGTGTATATGATGAAAGGCGGGTTTCTCCAAAACACCGTTGCATGCCCCCGCGATTGGAAAACATAAGTGATGTGAAATAATGATGTCAACAAAGGTGACATGGGAATGTTCATATATTAATTGGTTTGAATGCATAAATTGGTGAAGTATTGAATAAGTTTCAATTATTTCTCTTCTTTGAGTTTTTTAGTGAAAACAATGCACATTGTCCGCAAGGAGTGCGTTGACAGAGGCAAGTTAACCTCAGAGAAGATTAGGAGAGATATCGTTAAACCTTCATTAACAGAAGTGCAATGAGTGCACAGGAAGAACTATGCGTTGAGTTAAGAGAGGGATAGAGTCACTGAGAAATTTGTAGGGCTCTGCTAGGAGGGCATCGAGTGAGTGCAACTGTGCACAGAGAGAAATATTTGTCAAGTTCATGGAGAAGAGTATCGGAGAAAGATACTCCCAAAGTTGTTGAACACTCTATAGAAAATGCTTAGCAAGGTGTGCTTTGAGCAAAAGGTTTCCAGGAGGGCACAACGTTTTCCTTTGAAAGGAAACAGAAGGGATGAGACCCTTAGGAGACTGAGTAAATTGAAAAGATCAGAAGAGATAACATGAGGAGTGCATTGGAATCAGACTTATTCCAAGTCCCAAAGCTTGGGGGGGATAACGTTAGCAGAGATGCAGTCGAGACCCAAGATAGTCGGGTTTGTAGGAGAAAGTTCAAAGGTCGAAACCTTTGAATATCCATAAATTGTTCCAAGTCGGAAGGAGTCAAAAGCTCAGGATGAGGAGTGACAACAGTTTTCAGATTTGTTGTGGGGAGGAGCTTGGACCATTAGATCCATGTCCAGGAAATCAAAGGAGAGCGTTGAGGAGGAATAGATCCCATCCATTGGATCTGAGCGTGAAGGATGAACAATTGTTGGATCTGAAGGCTGATAGGTGGTGAAAGATCCATAACTCCGGAGCAAACCACTTAGGAAGTTTGTGGTTGGGGAAGATACGAAATCGTCGAAGTCCCGAAGTAATCGAGGACCGTTGATCTCAAATCAACAAGGACCGTTGATCTTAGCAGTGGTATCTCCCAAAGTCCTGAAACTCCAAAGTCTCAGAACTTCTACGCTTGATGTTCCATAGTGAGTGTCAGTCGTTGGATGATGAGTAGACGTGGATTGTTGATCCACTCTACTTCGCGAGTTCGGTAATTCGAAACTCTGAGAGATTGTTGTGTTGTGTTTGAAAATTCTTGAAGCCAAAGGCTCAAGTAAGCAGCTATTGATTCAAGACTTGGTCATAGTCGTGGTCCCATGCGAATTAAGGGCCCAAGGAAAATGGAGGCTAGTGCCCGAAAACTGTGTTAAAGAAGGAAAAAGGGGTTAGGAAGGAAGCCTATGGGTTTCATCTAGTTCAGACCTACAACAGGGAGGTATTGAAGACCTCAAAACCTTATGATAGGGTCCAACAAAGATCTAAGAGCCATTATCTCAAAGAAAAGAGATCGTTGCAAAAGAAGTGCATTAGAGAAGAAGGACAAGGAATTTTTTTTATTCTACATCTAATATTTTTCAGAAGTCGTGGGATCGGATGCTGGGTTCGATAAGAAGCATGGAAACCCCAAATGGGATTCTTGTTTGGGGAAGACATTCTAGGTGACAATCCTTTCACATCAAATGTGAATTCTAGGTGGAGAAAGACATCTGCAATACATGATAATGCATGAACCATAAGTTCATATGGAGATGCAAAGAATGGGAATAAGGAAGGAAGGTTTTAGGGAATTATAATTCGTTCATGCAGAAGCTAAATCAGAGGAATCCAAATAATAATGGAATGTTGAAATTTAGTAATCAACATAATATGTGATGGCAAGTATGCAAAGTAGACAAGGAAAAACTTCTAGATGGAGTCAAGTTCATGAACATCCTAAGATAATGGAAGAAGAAATCATGATATAGATGTCCAGCTAGCAAAAGAGAAGCAGAGAGTACAATAAAACCTCAAGTACTAAAGTATTCCATCGAGAAAGGGTTGAAGAAGTTTAGTCCTAAAGAGTAGCTGGATGTTGAAGAATCCAGAGTCTATAAAACAACTTGGTGTGGAATTTGATTCATCCAAGTACGATATTGGGATAGTTGGACTCAAGAAATTAACGAAAGTCGAAGGTTAATATCAACTTAGTTTGGGACTATAAATGCAAAGGCAACCAAGATTGATTTGGCTAGAAAGTGCTCAGGACAAAAATAGTCATGTACAATGACTACAATGAGAGCACAAGAAGATTCAGGAATCCGGGAAGAATTGAGGACTTATGGGATCATCAAGGAAAAAATGCACATGGGAAAGGAGTTGTTGCAATTTCTGTGGTAGCAAGTGTGTTATGGGTTGATTGGGTCAGCCAGAGGAAAGAATGCTTGCATGTTTGCAAGTGTTGTTGATGATTTTGCTACATAAGGAGAGAAGCAACAGAAAGCTGAAGTGTTGGTTATAAGTTTGATAAAAGAAGCATGAAAGCTTCTACTGCCATCAGACTTTCAGGTAGTATAAAATTTATTAATGGAAGTCATGCAGGTATGAGTTTTTATTACTCTTTTTACATAATTGTTGAAAGGAAATTTAGGTAAGAATTTCCTCAGCTAGAGTTATTATATAAAATCACATGATTATATTATTGAATGCATACCATTGGATGTGGTAAAGGCTAGAGGCCTGTATTAATTCAAAGCTTTTTAGCCTATGACTGCACACACTAACACAGTAGAATGTCATGTTAATTTGGTTATGGGGTAGTAACCAAAGAATTAAAAGGTAAGAACTTGTTATAGGAATGAATGCCAGTAAGATAGTCATGTATGAGACCAGGACCTGGTTGGATATGGAAAGGTATGGATATGAAAAGGTTATAAACCACACAGGTACTAAAATCTTCCTACCTTTAAATAAAACTTGGGCTGCAACCTTTTTGCTAAAACTAATGAACACCACAGAATTATATTCTTAGTATAGTGTTCGGGTCGAAAAGGAAGGCATCCAATTAATTGGGAAGACAATAGGAAATGTGTGGAGAATGTGTCAACACATTGACCAAAATTCCAACTTATGGATGGTGAGATACATGACTGAGATAAAGAGAATTGTGTAATTCAATACAAGGGTGCACTGAATAAATAGGCATTGAGAGTTGTACTCGTGTCTAGTAAGGGGTAGAGTTGCACTCATACATGATGGAATTGTATACTTAAATGCACTTTGATGAATGCATTTTGTGAGTGCATGTATATATATTTTTGGCATGGAAATAATTGTTACTAACAATTGAAATGTTGTTAACTCATGAATTTGAGGACATTTCAGGGAGGTGTTAGACATTGCAACAGGAAAGTTGCAAGTCAAGTAGTCACATGAGCATTGACTACAGTATATTTTCTTGTTCAGAAGAAGAAATAATAAAATTATTGTTATTAATTATGAATATGCATATGCATAGAATGATGAGTCATTCTAATTTATTTAATTGTTGGGTAATTGTGACTGAATTGCTAGGTGTAGGGAATTCTAAGATCACTGCATAAGATTTTTTACATATTGCAATTGAATTATGATGTACAACAAATACTGACAATTTGTTGGTTGTATGCAAGATGAAGCATTACAGGAAAAATGGTATGCAGTTTGGTGCCTGTGGAAAACCACAAGGATGGTTGCATTCATAATATGGAAACAACCAAGATGAATTATGAAACATAATTTCATGTTTTGGGGAAAAGATGAATTCCCTTTGAACTAAGCTTGAGTTTCTAAATAAATTCTTTTATGTTTTCTCATGATAACTGCATGTGGGTGATGCAGATGAGATGATGTTGATAAAAGTTAGAATGTTGACTACAAAGAGTAGCTCGGGGAAGATGTCGATTGGAGACCTCGGAGGGAAGTTGGAACTCCTCGAGCCACGGTGCTCTAAGACTTCTGGTTTGGACTATTGCTGAATCCCAAGGAAAGGGAGGTGTAATAGCCGATGGACTATGTGACAGTGAAGGTGCACACTCCTGGGGTGGGACAGGCATGTGGGGAAGAGAGACCGTTGATTGGAATGTTGTTGGGGTTTGGTACCTTGGCCTAGACCATGTTGATATGGAAGTCTTCTCAATCAAAAGATAAGTATCAATTCTCTATTCATTGTATGTTATGTATCTCGTAATTCGTATACAGGTTATAATGTTATTAGAATTTCCTGTATATATATTGTATGTATGTTCTAATGTTTCTTCTGAATGAATAGGTGTATGAGCAGAGTGTTTACGTCTGTGGAGTCATAGCATTGTTGAGATATTATCAATGGATGGAACATCATGGATCTACATCCATTCGGTGCTTTCAATGAGGTTTAATTGAAGCATGTAACAAGGAACAATAAGCTGAATGCTTTCCTGAAGCAACTCCAGGGAATAGAGCAATTGAGTTTCAGTTGCAGTATGGATACCATAATTGGTGCTTGAAAGTAAAGTTGGATAATGGGCTTCCAATAGCTAAAGCTTGGAGCTTTTTGAAGAATTTTTGAATTATATATTTATAAACATGTTGCACCGATGACAGTGCAAAATTAAGGGGAGGGGCTTGTAATATCCCCCGGTAGAGCCCCAGTTGTAAATATGAATTGTAAACATATTTGTTAGGCTGGTGAGACGAGTTATAATAAGCTAGGAGGCTTATGTGATGATTAAGCCAAGAGCCTGATATTTTGTTTGTATATTTAATTATGCAGATCATTAAAAAAAATATAAACATTGTTGCGTGTAGAGCCTCCATGAAGAAGAGTTATGGGGGACTAAGCTTCACTAGGTAGGGTAAGGAAGGGGGGCTAAGTATTGGGCCTAGGGGCTAAGCTAGGGGGCTTACCTCTAGAGGAATAATATTTTAATATTATTTCCTGAAGACTAAAGTGAACATTATATGTTTTTTATCCTAAGTTCCTGGAAAATGGGACGTGGGATTAATGGAGCGCATGCAGCTCCAAGAAGACAAGTGTCGACCTGGGCTCATGCAACCAAAGTTGAAGTGTCATCTCGTGTTGGGGGGTTTGGGAGTCATTCTTCCATCATTCGCCTGAGTCGTGCTTCCATTCTCCCATCCTGCACATAAACCCAAATTTTTTTTGCGTCTGCATCTCCATATGAGCACACAGTGAAGGAGACCCTCACAGGAAGGTTGTCGTCCTGTCATTTTCCCGATTCGTCGTTCGTGCCTCTGCGTCTGACCTCTGCCTACCCCCATGCATTTTTGAAACTAGAGTGAGGAAGTTGTCCTGTGTTGTTTTCCTGTGAAGGCCGACACAATTGTAGTTGCTTGAGCCATGTTGAGACTTAGCGTTAGGTTGTTTCCTGTTCGGGTGTCCATACCCGTTTTTCCCTGTTGTTGTTAACTGTTGCTGCTGTCAACCGTACCTAGTTGTAGTTGAGTCGAAGACTGGTTATCATACCTGTAAGAAGCTCTCCCAGGTGAGAGAGTCTATTGGGAAGTGAGTTCTCCTGGAAGGGAGTCTTGTAGCAGCCACAATACTCTGAGACTTCCGGTCTAGCCCGTTGTTGAAGCCCAAGGTAAGGGAGGTGTACTGGTCGATGGACTTGTAGTAGTGAAGGTGTACTCTCCTGGGGTGGAGTAGGTGTGTAGGGAATGAGGGTCTGTGTGTTGTGGGCATAAGTGGCTCCTGGGATAAAAGATCCTTCATGTTTCTTTGTGAAACTTCCTTGTTGTCCTTGCCAAGCCTAGAATTGCCTTGCCCGATGGAGTTTAGTCCCAGCTCGGGGGTGACCTACTGCTGAGAGTGATGAGCAACGTGTTCTAAGGCTGGGAGGTTCGTGGAAGGTCTGCACGCAGTTGATGGATTCACTCCAGATAAAAGATAAGTATCATTTATGCGATTAATTATGTATTTTATGCATGTTTTGTGATGAATGATTATCATGTATTCCGTTGTGTATATGAATTAATGTTAGTTTTCATTGATTGTATATGGTAGTAGTAATTATGTTATTACTTTGTATTAAGCATTTTAATCCATTAAAATGCATGCCACTTATATATAAGTGTATATTCCGCAGTAGTGGCATTACCCGGTCTCTGGAGGGTCAGGGATGTTACACTTCTAAATTTATGGCCGGATTTTGGGAAAAACTCATTAGAAAAACATGTGCAGAAAAGGGTAAAAACACAGAACGTTGACTACATTAAATTGGCACAGTCTAAGCATTCTACGTTTTTTTTACTTTTTTCGACAACTATCACCATAATTCAACAATGCAATTGTTGGCGAAATAACAATTTTACATTGCTTAAATCACGTTTTTGAATGCATAAATAGATTCAACACCCTCAAAAACCATTGTGTTAGTAGGGAGCAACATTCCCCTGTGGTTGCCCCCATTAGCATAAGGATCACAGTATATTCATATCTCACCCTCCAACCAATCTACCAGTATGTTAGTAAGAGGCACCACTCCCTTGTGATTGTGCCCATTGGAATACAAATCGTGGTGTACTAGGAATTATATGCTACCACATACTAATTCTCTGAATTGTTGTGAGATAGTAAATGTTTTAGATAGAGAAGTATTGATGTCATATAAACAACATCAAGAGTGACTTAGCCTGGTCAGTGAAAGTAGGTAACAAATATAGCCCCCATTAGGGTTCAAGTCCTATTGGTGACATGTTTGTGCATGTGCTCATGCTTGTGGATGCATGCTAGCTCATACTAAAAACGATTAGGACCAGATGCAATTCCTAGGTACCTTGACAAATAGATACATGTTATTTAGCCAAAGGACAACCTATGACAGTCAATCTGTGACATAGAAATCTTACTAAAAAATGTTGTAAAAACAATTCCAAGAGACACAAATGTTAGGTGCATCTAACTTTTTTTAATAAATATTTTAGAAAATTATATGAAATGGATATTATGGAACACTATCAACGAATTTTATTTTTTTAATTGGTGTAGGACAAAGGAGAAAATGGGAAAGTCAAACATAAGAACATACTCATACTTTTAACAAAAACATTTTAAATATGATCGTGAAGCTTTCATGGGCTAGTTAATGGTTTCCATGCATGTTATTGACTAGTTAATGGTTTCAATGCATGCTAGTGATAATAAAATGCAACAATATTCTTCTTTGTCGCCTACATTTATTATTATTTAAAAATTGTTTTTGCAAAGTGTTATTAATTTTCCAAAAATCATAAAAAATAAAAAATACTCAATGCTTTTTTGGGCATATAAAAAATTATGTCATGCTTCAATGCTTGTTTTGACGACATGAATTAGTCCCTTAGTTTAGTTTTGCTCTTTGTTTTTTGGGTTTATGTGTTTTTTTCAAAAACAATAATCAAGGAACTCATAAGATAAGTAGATTTAATGAATATTAGATGTTTTTAAGAAATTCCTTTATCATATTTAATAAATAAAAAATTAAAATATATTAGTATATTTTAATAATGCTTTTTATTAAACTTTTAAAAATGATTAAACTTCAAATTATATTCCATTAAGAACTAAGCTTTGTATTTATGGTTTATATTATTAATATCATTAATACACGGAAGTAAAGTACACATAAACCATGCATATGAATGTTAAAGAACGTTCAAAATTCAACCCACGTGAAATTTTATTGAAACAAAACTTTGTCTTTTAATAATAAACAAATTCAATTTGGAAAACTTGGTGAAGCATCAATTTAGTTAGAAAATTGAATGTAAAATAGCTCAGATGAAACCGCATAATGTTGGTTGTGGAGTTTGATTATCTTCTTGATTCAGAGGTCTTTGTTTTTAGCTGTGTTTATACCTCATGAAGACTTTACACCCTGGAAAATTGTACACCCCTCCACACGGGGGAGTGTAGGGAGGGCTATCCCCCTTGGCTGGGGGGTTTGGGGGCGAAGCCCCGGAAGGAAAATTACCTTGTAAATGTATATTGTAATTTAATAGTAAATCTGGACCGTTCATTATAAGGTCTCATATATGATGGTAGACGTTATGTTAGGGTTTTTTCCCCTAAAAGACAACCCTCTTTTATGAGGGAAATGTATTGCAGCTAATTATTATTGCGAATATTGTATTCAGAGTGAGGAGACTGTGAGAGAAAGAAGAGGAAGTTACAGTGGGTGTGTTGTAGGTTGTATCCCTTCATTTGTTGGATAATAATAAAGGAATGACCTGACAATTTCTCTAGTGGACGTAGCTCACACTGGGTGAACCACGTATATCTGTGTCTCTATTGTATTGTGTATCTTTTGTGTTTTATTTCTGCATTTGTTTTATTTTATTGCTCCGGGATCCTGTTTTTCTAATAACTGGTATCAGAGCGAAAGGTAACTCGTAGGAAAAGAGGGTTCATGGTTCGAGTGCAAGCAATGACGGAAGATGGAAAGTTTAGGGTCGAGAAATTTAACGGCCAAAACTACCAGTTATGGAAGATGTAGATGGAACATTATTTATATCAAAATGATTTATTCCTACCATTGGGTGGAATAGCAAAGAAGTCGACGACCATGAAGGACAAAGAATGGGAGGTTCTTGACAAAAAGGAACTAGGAACGATACGATTAAGCCTAAGAACGTCGGTGGCTTTCAATATTTCAAAAGAAAAGACAACGAAGGAGTTGATGGATGCATGGCTAAACTATATGAAAAACCCTCGATGTCCAATAAGGTATTTCTAATGAAGAGATTATTTAATGTGAATATGTCAGAAGATGGGTATGTTGCAGATCATTTAAATGAATTTAATACGGTTACTAATCAACTAAGTTTTGTAAAAGTGGACTTTGATGATGAGGTTAGGGCTCTTCTAATCTTGTATTCATTACCAAAAATCTGGAACGGATTGGTCATGGTTGTAAGTAACTCTGTCTCTAGTTCAAACACTTTAAAATTTGATGATGTTGTTGGTGTTATCCTTAGCGAAGAAATGCAATGAAAAAGCACAGGTGAGACATCATGTAATACGTTAAACATGGAGAATAGGGGAAGACAAAAGGATAGAGGAAAGGGCTTAGGGAACCGCAGGAATTATAGGAAGGGAAGATCCAAATCCATACTGGGAAAGATAAAGTGTTGGAATTGTAGGAAGAAAGGACATATGAAGAAAGACTGCAGAGCTCCAAAGAAACAAAGAGATGGGAAGTAGAAGAAAAATCAGGAAGCAAATGTAATAGGTGATGTGTTACAAGATGCTTTGATTCTTTCTGTAGATAATATTTATGAAACTTGGGTAGTAGATCCAGGGGCTTCATTTCATGCCACACCCCATAGAAACATTTTCTATATTATGTTCAAGGTGATTTTGGACATGTTCATTTGGGTGATGATGCACCATGCAAAATTGTTGGAATGCAAAAGGTAAAAATAAAGTAAAGGAATGGAAACCAATGGTTGTTGAAAGAGGTAAGACATGTTCCATATCTAAGGAAAAATCTAATTTCAACAGGGAAGTTAGAAAGTGAAGGTTGTATATCCATATTTACATATAATATGTGGAAGGTCATCAAAAGATCACTGGTGATAGAAAAAGGAGAGAAGGTAGGTACAATGTATTTGTGTACTGGTAATACCAACTCTTCTATCTCTTTAGCTTCTACAAGAGTGGATACAACACTGTGACATCATAGGATTGGACACACGAGTGAGAGGGGGATGCAGATACTTCACAAAATAAATTTGTTTCCAGATCTTAAACAATTTGATTTGGATTTCTATGAGCATTGTGTTTATGGGAAACATAAGAGAGTCAGATTTCTTAGAGTCAGAAAAGAAAAGAAGAGTGAAAGGTTAGAGCTTGTGCATACAGATGTATGGGGACCAGCTCAGGTATCATCTCTTGGTGGATCTCGTTATTATGTTACTTTTATTGATGATACAACTAGAAAAACTTGGGTTTATTGCATTCCACGAAAATCTGATGTTTTTGATACTTTTAAGAAATGGAAAACTTTAGTTGAGAATGAGACAGGAAAAAGTTTGAAGTGTCTTGGATTAGAAAATGGAGCTAAATATTGCAGCAAAGTGTTTGATGTTTATTGTTCATACCATGGGATTCGTAGAGAGAAGACAGTTCCAGGAACACCACAAGAAAATGGTGTGTCATAAAAGATGAACATGACAATCATGGAGTGTGCAAGGAGTATGAGATTACATGTTGGTTTTCCCTTACAGTGATGGGCAGATGTTGTAGATATTGTTGTTTACTTAATAAACATAGGAGCTTCAGGCTCTTTGGATGGTGGAATTCCTTAGGAGGCATGGACAGGTAAAAAGGTAAACTATTATTTTTTGAAGACTTCTGGTTGTGAATCATTTGTCCATATTGATAAATAAAATAGAACAAAGCTTGAGGCAAAATCCAAGAAGTGTGCCTTTATTGGATACGATGTTAATGATTTTTCTTATCACTTATGGGATTATGAAAATCACAAAATCATTAACAATAGAGATTTTATATTCAATGAGAAGGTCATTTACACAGATCAATTGCATGAAAATATACAAGAAAAATAAAAACCAGAATACACAATGCTTGATGAGATCACTGAAAAAGAAATTCCAAAGGTATCAGAAAATCAAAATGTACAACAACAGGACTAACATGTACCTCAAACTCCTGCAAGTGTTGTTAGAAGATCTACCAGGTTAAGTAGACCCCATGAACGATACTCTCCTTCATTGTATTATTTATTGTTGATTGATTCTAGTGAACCAGAATGTTATGAAGAGGCAATGCAAGTAGACACCAAAAAGAAGTGGGAGCAAGGTATGAAAGAGGAAATTGATTCCCTGGTATATACTTGGGATTTGGTTCAGTTTCCTGCAGGAAAAAGAGCATTGCAAAATAAATGGGTTTACAAGTTGAAGGAAGAAGATGGAGGAAAAAAGTGGTACAAAGATAGACTTGTTGTAAAGGGGGTTGCACAAAAGAAGTGTATAGATTTTGATGAATATTTTCTCTCGTTGTTAAAATGACTTCAATTAGGACTATTTTAAGTCTTGTGGCAGTAGAAGATTTTCATCTTGAACAGTTAGATGTAGAAACAACTTTTCTCCATGGGGATTTGGAGGAAGAGATTTATATGCAACAACCACAGAGGTATTGGGTCAAAGGGAATGAGAATTTGGTATGCAAGTTGAAGAAGAGCTTGTATGGCCTAAAGAAAGTTCCAAGGCACTTGTATTTAAATTTTGACGAGTTTATGACATAACAAGGTTATAGTAGATGTCATTATGATCATTGTGTTTATTTTAAAATCCTAGAAAATGGAAGCTATATCATCTTGCTATTGTATGTAGATGACATGCTTGTTGCAGGGTTTAATATGCAGGATATAAATGTGCTCAAGAAGAAATTAGATTATTCATTTGCGATGAAGGATTTGGGTGCTGCAAAGAAAACCCTTGGTATGAGAATAACAAGAGACAAGAAAAATCACATATTGACATTGTCTCGGGGTGAGTACATAGAGAAGGTGTTGGAGAGGTTTAGAATGCAGAATGCAAAACCAATTAGTACACCTTTGGCCAACCATTTCAAATTAACTAGGGAAATGTGTCCCAAGACACAAGAGGAGATAGAATACATGTCCAAGGTCCCTTATTCATCAACAATTGGCATCTTGATGTATGCGATGGTGTGGACAATACCAGATATTGCACATGCAATGGGAGTTGTGAGTAGGTATATGAACAATCTAGGTAAAGAATATTGGGAGGGGGTAAAGTGGATTCTCATGTATTTGAGAGGTACTAATACTCATGCATTATGTTTTAGAGGTTCAGGCATTGTTCTACATGGATATGTTGATTCATATATGGCAGGTGATAAAGATAGCAGGAGGAGCACCGCAAGGTATGTTTTTACTGTAGGTGGAACAATAGTAAGTCGGATTTAGAAATTGCAAAAGGTTTTTTCACTTTCAACAATAGAGACAGAGTATGTTGTTGCTACAGAGGATAACAAAGAGATGATTTGGTTACAGAGGTTTAGGGAGGAAATGGGAAAGAAGCAAGAGAATAGAAAGTTGTATTGTGACAGTGAGAGTGCCATTCATCTTGCAAACAACTCAGCCTTACATTCGAAGACTAAGCATATATAGCTCAGGTACCATTTCATACGATCTGTCTTGGAAGATGGACATTTGAAGTTGGAAAAGATACACACTAGCCATAATCCTGCAGACATGTTAACAAAGGGAGTAACCAGGGGGAAACTGAGTTCCTGCTCAGTTTTAGTTGGTATTCAAGCATGAAGATGAATATGAGAAGTTTTCCAGGTCCAAGAAGGATCATTGTCCAACATATACAACAATGATGGAGTTGTTGATATTAGTCTCCAAGTGGGAGATTATTGGTTGTGGAGGTTGATTATCTTCCTGATTCAAAGGTCTTTGTTTTCAGCCATGTTTATAGCCCATGAAGACTTTACACTCTGGAAGACTGTACACCCCTCCACGTGGGGGAGTGCAGGGGGGGATTGCCCCCCCTGCGGGGTCTAGGGGGCCTATCCCTTGTAAATGTATATTGTAATTTTATAGTAAATCTGGACCGTTCATTACAAGGTCACAGATCTGGCGATAAAAGTTATGTTAGGATTTTTTTCCCTAGAAGGCAAGCTTCTTTTATGAGGGAAATGTATTGCAGCTAATTATTATTGTGAATATTGTATTCTGAGTCAGGAGACCATGAGAGAAAAAAGAGGAAGTTACAACATGTGTGTTGTAGGTTGTATCCCTTCATTTGATGGATAATAATAAAGGAAGGACCCAACGATTTCTCTGGTGGACGTAGCTCACACTGGGTGAACCACGTATATATGTGTCTCTATTGTATTGTGTATCTTCTATGTTTTATTTCTGCATTTGTTTTATTTTATTGCTCCGCGATCCTGTTTTTATAACACATAGAAAGTTAATAGTTGAAATATGATCATCCATTTTAAAGTGAAGAAGGATTGATAATGTTTGTTATTGATCACATCATGATAGAAATATTTTATCTTCTACATGAAAGTAATTAGAATCCTCATAACTCTTTTCATGGAATTTATTTGAAATGAGAAAGTAATGCCTTAATAATGAAAACATAGATTATGTTATGAGGAAAATCTCTCTATGGCTAGGGGAAAACCACAACAGACAGAAATGACTGCAGAAATAAAATCTAATCTCATATATGTTATATAGAAAAATATGCTAGCAAGACAAGATAAAAGGCCTACCTTGTCCAGACGTTTGATGAAGTCCACCGTTGAGCACTTGACTCAAAGCAATACACCTGCAACTTGTCCTCAATAACCAATAAATGCAAGCATATGATGATAATATATAAAGTTATAACATTCAATAGCATAATCCATCAACATTCATAACAAATACGCCCATGGAATAACAATTCAAATATTTGCAAGATATTAATTGGACGAGAAAAGAGTATTTCTATTAAAATGTAATCAACAGAAGTGAATGAATTACAAACTTTTGTGTCAGCACGGTTCGGAACCAAGAAACTAAGTCCCTTCCAACTGGGCCTCCACCACTTCAATCCTCCACTAAATGCAAGCTCATATAAGAGAGACAATGAGGTTCTCAATCATGTAGGGAAGAGCTTGGGGGCTGACAATGTGTTCAGACTTAAAAGGACAAAGGGATGCAAACTCAATATGAAGTCAATAATTTCTCTAGAGTAACTTTGCTCTCAAAGTTGAATTCTTCATAGCTCGGATTTGGCCCATTTATAGCCTTCAAGTGGAACTGAAGGGTCAAGTTAGAACGTTTCCAGTATATGGAAGGTCAAGGATCATGGATCACGTGAAGTGACATGGAAACCCGACAACATTTTTTAATTTTGGGCATAAAACCCGATGTACGCGGGTTGTAGTGGTGAAACCTTCATATATGCATGTTGTACAATAGGTAGGGCATGTATATGTGGAAAAATAATGTTTTTAGCTCTGGGATTTGCAAAAAGGGACTTCAAGTCTCCATAGGGAAATGGAAAAAAGGTCTTATGAACAATTTGCATAAGGTGAGGAAAATCTTGTTATAACAGATGTCCCCTAATGTGTGAGGTCATAGGAGTATCTGCAATGGCGGAAATACATTATAATACCCATAAGTGGAGTAATGGAGACCCAACTGGATGAACTAGTTGCTCCTGAGAATATTACAATCTGTATTGACTTTGCATACATAGCTTCCAGTTTGAATTACACTGCAGATCCATGTGAAAATATACCAAACAGTTGTTCATGTCCATGAATAGGAAATACAAAGGTGGTTACATGCCAAAGGTTGTCATAGTCACGAACAAGGCCCAATAAAACCAATCTCAGAATCAATTTGAAGATATATGTATACAATGGAGTACAATCTGATCTTCCATGATCACTGAAGTCACATAGTTACTGGTCCAATGAAAGATAGCAACAACTCAAGAAATATGTGACTATGAATTAATGTCTTCAAGTCTTCTACACAATCCACCAAAGGTGCAAGTCTACATCGCGTGAATAAAGGAGTTGAGGTCGAACACAATGAGACTTTGTTTGATAAGAAGTAATTAAGGTATACCATTAACAAACATGAGACAACCTACCGATAATGAAAGTAGGTATCAAGGCACCGAGTACATTCTTGCAAGTGTGAATAGAGGTATTGAGGTCGAACACTTGAATAATCCATCAATCAGGAGACATTGATTTATTCCCAACTGTCGATGGCGAGAGAAACTACCACTAATGACTGCAAGCCTCTAGGTACTCATAAGACTCTAGGTCTCGTCTCCATAATAGATGGGATGAAGTCAATGGAAGGAGACTCACTGAAAGTGTTGGTTGTGGAGCCTGATTATCTTCCTGATTCAGAGGTCTTTTACTTTCATCTGTGTTTATACCCCATGAAGTATTTACACCCTAGAAGTATGTACACTCTTCCACGCAGAGGAGTGCAGGGGGGGTACCCCCTCTACGTGGTCCAGGGGGCTATCCCCCCGGCTGGGGGATCTGGGGGCAAGTGGGCCCCCAACGCGGGTTCGGGGGCAACATCCCCCGAAGAAAAAATTGTCTTGTAAATGTATATTGTAATTTCATTGTAAATCTGGATCGTTCATTATAAGGTCGCATATCTAACGGTAGAGATTATGTTAGGGTTTTTTTCCCTAGAAGGAAACCCTCTTTTATGAGGGAAATGTATTGGGACTATGGTTGATGGTGAATATTATATTCTGAGAGAGGATACTGTGAGAAAAAGAAGAGGAAGTTACAACGAGTTTTTTTTGTAGGTTGTATCCCTTCATTTGTTGGATAATAATAAAGGAAGGACCTGGCAATTTCTCTGGTGGACGTAGCCCACACTGGGTGGACCACGTAAATCTGTGTCTCTCTTGTATTGTGTATCTTTTTTGTTTTGTTTCCGAATTTGTTTTATTTTATTTCTCTGCGGTCCTATTTTTCTAACAACTAGTATCAGAGTGAAATGTAACTCGCGGGAAAAGAGGGTTCTTGGTTCGAGTGGGAGTAATGTCGGAAGATGGAAAGTTTAGGGTCGAGAAATTTAGCCGGCCAAAACTACCAGTTATGGAAGATGCATATGGAAGACTATTTATATCAGAAGGATCTATTCCTACCATTGGGTGGAATAGAAAAGAAGCCGGCGGCTACGAAGAACAAAGAATGGGAGATTCTTGACAGAAAGGTTCTAGGAACGATACGGCTAAGCTTGGCATCGTCGGTGGCTTTAAATATTTTGAAAGAAAAGACAACGAAGGATCTGATGGACGCGTTTGCTAAACTGTATGAAAAACCCTCGGCATCTAATAAGGTATTTCTAATGAAGAGATTATTTAATATGAAGATGTCAGAAGGTGGGTCTGTTGCAGATCATTTAAATGAATTTAATACGTTTACTAATCAACTAAGTTTTGTAAAAGTGGACTTTGATGATGAGGTTAGGGCTCTTCTAATCTTGTGTTCATTGCCAGAAAGCAGGAATGGCTTGGTCATGGATGTAAGTAACTCCGTCTTTGGTTCAAATACTTTAAAATTTGATGATGTTGTTGGTGTTATCCTTAGTGAGGAAATGTGACGGAAAAGCACAGGTGAGACATCAGGTAATGCATTGAACACGGAGAACAGGGGAAGATAAAAGGATAGAGAAAAGGGCTAAGGGAACCGTGGGAATTCTAGGAAGGGAAGATCCAAATCCAAAATTGGAAAGATAGAGTGTTGGAATCGTGGGAAGAAAGAACATTTGAAGAAAGACTACAGAGCTCCAAAGAAACAAAGAGATGGATAGCAGGAGAGAAATCATGAAGCAAATGTAACAGGTGATGTGTTACAAGATGCTTTGATTCTTTCTGTAGATAATATTTCCAAGTCTTGGGTAGTATATTCATGGGCTTTATTTCATGCCACACCCCATAGGAAACATTTTCTAGATTATGTTCAAGGTGATTTTGGACAGGTTCATTTGGGTGATGATGCACCATGCAAAATTGTTGGAATTTGAAAGGTAAAAATAAAGCAACGCAATGGAAACCAATGGTTGTTGAAGGAGGTAAGACATGTTCCAGATTTAAGGAAAAATCTAATTTCAACAGGACAGTTGGCAAGTGAAGGTTGTATATCCATATTTACAGATAAGACATGGAAGGTCATCAAAGGATCATTGGTGATAGCAAAAGGAGAGAAGGTAGGTACATTGTATTTATGTACTAGTAATACTGAGTCTTCTATCTCTTTAGCTTCTACAAGATTGGATACAACACTGTGGAATCATAGGCTTGGACACATGAGTGAGAAGGGGATGCAGATACTTCACAAAATAAATTTGTTGCCAGATCTTAAACAAATTGATTTGGACTTCTGTGAGCATTGTGTTTATGTAAAACATAAGAGAGTAATATTTCTCAGAGTCGGAAAAGAAAAGAAGAGTGAAAGGTTAGAGCTTGTGCATACAGATGTATGGGGACTAGCTCAAGTATCATCTCTTGGTGACTCTCATTATTATGTTACTTTTATTGATGATGCAACTAGAAAAACTTGGGTTTATTGCATTCCATGAAAATCTGATGTTTTTGATACTTTTAAGAAATGGAAAGCTTTGGTTGAGAATGAGACAAGAAAAAAGTTGAAGTGTCTCAGATCAGATAATGGAAGTGAATATTGCAGCAAGGAGTTTGATTATTACTGTTCATACCATGGGATTCGTAGAGAGAAGACAGTTCCAAAAACACCACAAGAAAATGGTGTGTCGGAAAGGATGAACAGGACAATCATGGAGCGTGCAAGGAGTATGAGATTGCATGTTGGTTTGCCCTTACAGTTTTGGGCAGATGTTGTAGATATTGTTGTTTACTTAATAAACAGAGGAC
>ML797448.1:43346-71471 GCA_009831015.1 Picea engelmannii
ATATATATATATATATATATATATATATATATATATATATATATATATATATATATATATAATTTCAAATTCAATTTGTTTACATATTTTATTATTATTTGTAATAATATAAAAATAGTTGGAATTTTATTAATCAATATTAATTATAATTTGAATATTTATATACAATATTGAGTATCAATTATTACATCATATACAATTTAATATATAAAATTTGATAAAAATAAATATAATGAAATTTACAAATTTATTGTTAACAGATGAAATTGTCTGCTAAATTTGAATGTGCAACGAAGCTTTGCGTCAATTTTTGAAACTTTACATCAACTTCATTAGAATTTTGCGTCAACTTTGCCAAAACTCTGCATCAACTTTACCGAATTTTTTTTATCGTTGGATTGACCCATTGGTTAGCCACCCTGCCAATACATGTGGGTACTATTCTTCCACAAGGTCCCCTAATCTGCAACGAGGTTTTATACATACAAATACCACTAGCAAGTGATTGATGTTCAAGCTCACAAGCTTATAGGTTCTCACCTCACAAATCACATCAATATCCAAACTCTCAATAAAGTTGCTCAAAATATATTATCGTTATGAAAATCGTACACCAACAGGGTTTAAGAAGTCTATTTCTTGTCCCAAGACCTTTCTTTTTAACATTCCCAAATGCACCTGATATTACCAATACAAATTTTAAAATAAATCATTTCTCTCATCCACTTTTGTTGACTTCCTAAATTTACTCCTAAATGTTTCTTAGCTTTTCTTCAAGATTCCTCAACTTTTCTTGGACTCCTAGATTTTATCCTATATGTTTCTAAATTTTTCTTAACTCTTAGATTCTCTCCTAGATGTTTCTTAGTTTTTTTTCTCGACTCTTAGATTTTTCCCTAGATGTTTCATATATTTTCTTGACTTTTGGATTTTCTCCTAGTTATTTCGTATCTTTTCTTTTTCAATGCTTAATAGTTCTCATGAAATGAAAATTCCCTATTAATTAATTAGCTAAAAAATAAAGCATGCACCACTTATAATTCAAGCTTACTTACTAATTGTTTTTAATTTACTTTAACTTTACCAAAGGTTATAGATGCAAAATCTTATTTAGTTTATTGATTTAAATTTTTCTCTTTCCTATGTGGATGAAAATAATTTATGTTTTTCCTTATTTGTAAGGTTTAAGAATAATTTACTTTGTACTATACCCTTAATGTATTTTTCACTTTTACTTTCATTTCAGTTTTCATAAGGATACCAAGGATGTCATGCATGTCATGCCCTTCATGACCTAATTGACATACTTCAAGGGTGCCATGTGTACATGCCCTTCAAGTATCCAACCTTGAGCAATGGGAAAAATGGTGCAATTAAGGAGACCTCATTAACTCATGTCATTTATCTTATTGAGAGACTAGTGGATGTTGATGAATACGGATTACATCTTGTTGTGCACCCTTCAGTTGATCCTCATGAGCGACCGAATATGTGGCCTACCCTCACAACAACATGAAACTACTGAGCAAAGTGTCCCATGCTTTTCAACTCTGGCAACGGTCCCATGCTTTTCAACTCTAGCAACAATAGGAGTGCCAGTAGGTGGAAGAAAGGATGTTGTTCCACCTCTCTTGATAGTACCTAGTATAGCTCTATATATCCTCGTTACCCATTTGTGGTTCGAATTGACAAGCATATTCCATGTGTCTGCATTCACTTAACATTTATATTAGTATTTATCATCAATCAAATCGATTACATAGATATATTAATGAGATAATTACTACTCTCTGACTCAATTCGGAGTCCCAAAATCTCCTTGATGATGCTCGTGTCAACATATGCTTATATTTCCTTGTCACACTCAAGAAGCTATTAGTAATATGTATAATTAATCCATATAATCAAGTCACATGTCAAATCATTAGTTGAACTAATCATCATTATTCATTAATAAGATCATTGCATAAAAATATTTATCTAACATCTCATGCATTTATTTTTCACATTTTTCACATTTTAATCTAATCATTGCAAATTAAAAATGTGTTTGATCGTCATAATAAAAGTCAATAACCGCATTGTTTGCAAACAAACACCCTCAAAGAATAAGTCTGGTTTATAATAGTAGCCAGGTAAAACGGGACACTACAACATGCAACAATCTAAGATTATTGACCTTTATGACCTTTATGATCATAGTAGGCATACAAATCTCGTGTTATAATTCTTATATGGAATATAAATAAATACAAAAAAATAAAGAATTATCAAACATTTGAATCATCATTAACCAAGCAATTGTGGAATTTTCAGTGTTGTAGTGATTCTAGAGGATTTGTTTTACTTGTGTTTAACTTTATGTGAATTTCGCATCGGTGATATCTCCTCCCTGAAAGTATGGATTGTTAGAGATGCTAAAAACTTTGGCATATGGGAGAAGAAAACCATCAATTATGTCTCTTATTATAATATCACTTAAGAGGTAGTCGAGCTATAAAATGTAAATCTTTCTTGGTTATTGGTCTTAGTAAATTTGTTGTGCCCAACAGTATATAGAAGGCATTACTCATATTTCTCAAATCTTAAATGAGGGCCCAGACTTTCATGGGCATAATTATACAAGCTTTCTTTTGAAGAGACAACCTCAAACAAAATCTCAACTTGTACTCAAATGAATCTCATGGTAAGAATTATTAGGAAGTTAATCCTAGCATAAATTAATAGGAAGTAACTAAGCCATAGGTCTTGGGTCATTACATTGTTATTGTTATTATTGTTGTATTATTTTTAATGTACCCTTTGTCCCACACACATACCACAAGGAGATCTAGTTTTAGGAATAATCAAGAGTTATTCGTTAACCGTTAAGGGAGGTTTCCACCTCAAAGTAGAAGTGTTATTTGTTCACTTTTTTCCATTTTCAAGCTGGTGCATTATTCATTATTTTTTATTTTTATGTTATTTAGGTTACTTGTATCGCAACATTTGCTATCAAAGCAAATGATCCTTGGTTTGGGCTCTTCTAAATGAGCCATTGTATAAATTTTCCATAATTTTTGTTTGGAATATTTAATTCACATGAGACTTATGGAGTTGAAAAGAAGAAACATCAAGTTATCTTTGGGAAAAAATTTGTATCCTGATTTGCTAAAATTTTGGTGGTATATGTTGTATAAGTATAGGCAATTTGCTTTAATTTTCCAATCCCAAAACCTTACTTTAAGCATATATTCTACCACAAAGCTCATGTATGGATATTTAGTGGTCCAATTGAAGTAATATCAATTCCATTAGAAAGAGTACAAATTAAGGTATAAATTTGGAAATATAGGTTGTAGAAGTTAGGGGTTTTTTTCAATCCCAAAACCTTGCTTAAAGCATAGGTTATACCAAAAAGATCATTTATAGAGATTTAGAGGTCCAAGTGAAGTTATATATGTTCCATTGGAAAGAGTATAGAGTAGGGTATTACATATCCAAATTTCACATCTTAAAGTGCTAAATGTGCAAATGGATAGGTTGTATGAGTTCACTCCCTTAAAATAGGGCAAGAACCTTCTGGATAGATTGTACAAGTTCTCTCTCTTGAAATAGGGAAAAAATAGAAGGTTATGATGATTCCACCATAAATTTCTCTTGGAAGGTCCAAATTACATGGGATCAGTGGGATCCTAAAGAGAATATAATTTCATCGAAAAAATACAAGAAAGGGTAGAGTTGCAATATGTTCAAGGTTAGATAGCAAAGCATACCATAGATCAAGACTCTACAAGTTGTGTCAACTTAAAATTATCATAACTTTTGATTATAAGCTCAATTTGTGGTGATTCAAAAGGGGTTAAAAATAGGAATTGTAGGAGAATATATAGGTATCAATTTTAGTACCATTTAAGGGTAAGTTCTTGAAAAATGACCATATTTTGGGGAAAATAAGACTATCTTTGTAGGAACAACAAAAGTGGAAGAACATGCCAAGAGAAATTATGGAATTCCTTATGAATTGGAAGACCCTTTTGATTAAGGATGTAACTTGGAAGGATGACTTATTCATATATACACATTCAAAACTAATCAAGTATTGAGGTCAATGCTTGTTTGAAGGGGTATGGCATGTCAAGCCCCTAGTTCTTAGGCCATCACACATCACATTGATATTGTTTTATTATTATTGTGATTGTTAAGCTCTTTATTTGTACTCACACACACACACACACACACACACACACACACACACCAAGGTGATTTAGTTTTAGGGATCATCAAGAATTATTTGTAAACATAACATGTAAAGGAGGTTTCCCCCTCAAAGTGGCACTATTATTCATACATAGGCGTAGCATTAATTATTTTTCTATTTATGTGTTATTTGGGTTATTTGGATCACAACATAGGGTATGACATAACATATTCTTAGGATGACATGTGATCAACCTAAAATTACAATTAGATTGGTTTTTATTTTTTAAGGTTGGATGCATCCATCATCCATTAATATGGAACATTGGTTATCATGTACCTATGTGGGCTTGGTAATTCAATAACAAAGCCATGCACAAAAAGGAGTGCTAAAAAAAACACTCATTTGACCAAGATGACAAACTATGTGGATTTCACAACATAGGAAAGCTTACTATTATAACATATTCTTACTACCCAATGGTTATATTTAAGGATGTAATCATTTTACATGCAAAGTTCACGTAAGATTTCCAAAAAATGATAAAAAGAACATATGAAAAGGGATTCCCACCATTGTTTTAAGACTCAAGCACTTAATTTGTTATCCTAGACCTCCTCATATTCATGAGTTAGCCTTATCCCTTGGCCAAATGATAATATTCTGCCTCGGTCGCCAATATAAACTTTCACTCCTTCTCCTTGCATTTTGAAAAAAATGTCTCAAGGAGACCAACTTTCCTTGACACATTAATAGATCAAGGATTAAGATGAATCTAAGCTAGTTTATTAACAACCCTTGGACCAAGCTTCACTCAAGCATCACTACAATGAAACAAGCAATTAGCGTTTAGTTTTGCGCTAGTTTTTAGTGTATTTTTTTCATGGTGAAGCGTTTACTCGACACCAAAATAGGTGAAAATTGATAGTTCGTAGTTTATGCCAGTAATAGCACTGACTTTGGTGCCTAATTTAGCAACTAAAATAGCATTATATTTTCCTTACATCTACTTTGGCATTGTAATCAACATTGATTGTTGCATCGAATACCACTACTAGTGCCTACTTTAATTCCAAACAATACACTTGATGTTGCATTGAAGTTAGTGCCTAATATTTATCCAAATATAGCTTCATGTTTAGCACCAAAATTAGTTTGTTTGTGATGAGAAAAACTTCCAAAATTTCTTCCACTTTAACATCCATTTTTGCACGAAGTTTTTCTTCCACCATAGTTTCTACTTTAACACTAGTTGTTGCTTCCAATATAATGCCAAGTTTTTCTCCCATTGTAGCTTCTATAATGTTATTTGTTTCTTCCAATTTAACGTCGAGTTTTGATTCCACTTTAACACTTTTCTTTGCTTCTATATCAACATTAATTTTTCTATTTTGACACCTACATTTTCTTCCACTTTAACACTGGATGTTGCTTCCTATTTAGTGTCAACTTATGCCTCCACTAAACTTCCAATTTTAGCACTAATTTTTTCTTTATTTATAGCTTCCACTTTAGCACCAAAATTTGATTTCATTTTACTACTCAAATTTGATTCCAAGTTTTCTTATTTGTTTGCAACCATTACATGTGTGTGTGTGTGTGTGTGTGTGTGTGTGTGTGTGTGGCGGAATCGACAACTAGTTGGTAACGTACTCGCGTTAGACATGGTCGTGTTATCCAATTGTTACCACTATAACCTCGAGGTGTTCCCACGATGCCTCATACGCGACACACAAGATAATTCGGGGGGATTTGAACTTGAAACCTCATGGAACTTCATATCACGACACTTTCCAATTGAGCTGCCCTCCGGGGGATAAAATATTGAAGGACATGGGGGTGGTATTTGATCCACTTACGTGTGCACGGGTCACAATATCATTTAATATAATATCTCTGGGTACAACCACACGTTCAACCACTACCTCAAGGTGCCCCCATGGCTTCAGGTTAGGCCCTCACAGGAATTGAACCTTTCCCAACGGTGAAAAACTCCTTTCTTTCCACCATTGGATCCAACCCCTTTGGGTGCAACCATTATATATATTATTTTGTACTAAAATAACATTTTATATTTACATGTCAATCTTATTATATTCATTTTATGAATTTCAATTAGATTAATGAAGTATCTTAGAATTATAAATTAAAATATAACAATATTAAACAAATATGTACTCAACTCAAATTTACATAGTAACATTTATTAATATATTTAATGGAAACTGACGACATCCATCCAATGAAAAATAAAACATGCATCCATCAAAACAAGCTCATAAATTACAAACAAGGTAAAATAATAACAATATCATCATAGGAATTCACCATGAAAAAAACATCAACAACTTCCAATATATATAAGCAAGTTAATACTAATAACATCATTGTTGTTGTCTTTAAGTAAAACATGTCAAAATATAATTTAAATATCATCACATCATAAAGTCATAGACAACATCATAGAAAAGTAAATAAACAAGTCAAAATATGATGTACATACCAATATCATAAGATTTTTTTTTAATAATCACCATATGTACAAAATTTAAAACAATATATGTATCATTATGATATCTCAACACCAATCAGACATGAAACAAGTCAAAATGAGTCATAATAATATAGCATGCATCTAAATGTTCATAAAAATTATAGATCCCCACAATCATGTGGATCCTAATGATTACCATCACCATCACCACCACCACCACCACCACCACCATCATCATCATCATCATCATCACCATCCTCATCCTCATCCTTATCCTCATCAACATCCTCTTCCCCCCCCCCNCTCCTCCTCCTCCTCATCATCATCATCATCGCCTCCCGACTTCGATCCAGTCCCAACATAATCTAGATCATATGTGATAGTATCCTAAAAATAAAACAAGCATTCAATACTAAATGTTAGTATTAAGTTCATTTTATATAATTTAATTGCTCATTGATATATGAAAAACTTTCTAAATTATACCAAAGGAGTAAAATAACAAAGAAGGGAAAAAACAATTTTTAACATGTTTTTTTGCCAAGCTAACCAACAAATGCCTAGCCACATGTTAAGAAATGATTGAAAATATCAATCATTCTCTACATTAAAAAATTACCCTTAAAAAATTATCTAACACATGAGTGGTAATGTTGTTCATTCTACTTGGGGGAGACACCTGTAAAAGGGCCTATAGCCTTTCTACTTGGAGGCTAGTTGAAACCTATAAAGGTACGCATGATCCATGTCTAGTTTTGTTGTTGCCTTGCATGTATTTTTGTGAGCATGGGTAGCATGGTAGCATGGGTTTGACGGAGACAATTTTAAGGCTAGAATATAATAAAGTTTTAATGGCGGAATGGCATAAATTTCTAAGTGAAAGCACTGAAATATTTAGAATGAATCTTCAAAATGGATTTGATGTCACTTGTGGTGAAGGAATACAATGATACATGGTCTTAGCCATCGTGACCTTGAAATTCCTCTTCCAAACTCCAATGAAATACCTAGTCCTCAAAGGTATGCTACTCTTTGCATCATCCCATATTGCTACTCACATATTAAATCAATGGAAAGTAGACAACTTCGGAAATAAGATTTTCCAAAAGCATTATAACCAACCTATATCCATCTTAACCCCGAAGCTATCAAGCATTGGGAGGGATAAAATTTGTCAAGGTGAAAACCTTTTTTAGAGTGTCAAATCTTGACGAAAAGTTTGCACCTCGTGGGATTTTATCCCTCTCAACGCTTAATACATCGAGGATTAATATGGATCTAGGAAAATTTATATTTTATTGATAATAATATGTTTGCTTCATATGTTTATGTTGCTATTAGTTTTTAGTTTTTTTAGTTAATAATTTTGATAAAAAAAAATGCCACATGAACACTATATACAGATGTAACACATCTTCCTTATAATGGGTTGTAGAATGCACCTCTCCGCACAATAAAACATAATATTCAGAAGGCATCCCTTCATCCTTACACAACTTGCCACATGCACGAGGATAATATCAATGTGTTGCATGCCAAGATATGTCAGAGCTTAAATGGGTGTTTTGTCACATGAAAATAGGACAACTCACATGCCCTAAAACCATTGTGTTAGAAGTTGTTTTTGTAGCTTCAATCAAATTGGCAAAGTCATTCAATATAGTGCACATGTTATTGAATCCCAATGCACGTGAACATGCAAGAGTGATGAAGTGTGGACCTTACAGTAGCCAATTCAAATGCATCAAATAATGATCAATAACATGTAGATAAGACATCACAAATGGACCTTTTGGGGAGATTCATAAGAGGCTTAATATGAGTTTTATAAATATTGGTTGTAACTTTGTGAATGAAACTAGTCTAACCCTATAGAAAGGAGAATTTAATTTGTGCCATCTACAATACAAGGTAAATTCCCAATAAAAGGGAAGAAGAAAATAGTGGAATGTTTTCATTGCAATGACTACAGGCATTGTAAAAGAGATTTTCCAAAATGGATTTCTAAGAAGAAGAATAAGAAAGATGAAACTAATGTTATTCTCATTGATGACAATGAAAACCATCACTTTCTCATTGTTTTCATAGTTAAATTTTGGCAAGCCATGTTGTAGTGTGTGACAAGTGACAAGAAATCATAACATGTATCCTAATCATATTTACCTCTCCAAAGTAAATAGACTTATGGAAATAGGAAAGGATTGGACTCTTCAAACATTATGCTCTTTCACAATTTCCACATGGGATGGAGTATTATAGTTTGGGTACTAAGCTATTGTTATTCAAAGAGAACCTTGGATTTTGCAGTCTTGTTGGTTATATCATTCATGTGCACAATGAATGGAAAATAATGGATGTAGGGTCTTTACTACAATAACAAGTACTAGTATCAATCCATGGCTTAGTCAGGTAGCTAGTAGGGAGGACTCTAGCTCAACTATTAACTTAGATTATCAATCAACTAAAATAAACATTATGTACATTGAAAAGGCCAAGATGGCTTCTAATATTGTTGGTTTTGTAAATATGTATTCTAGTTCTCCATATTTGCATGATCAAGACACCAAACTATTTAAAGAACTAAAGTGAGGATACATAATTAATCTTATAGGTAATAGAATAAAAAGAAAAAGAAAAATTGTGAAATTTTTTTTTTATAAATATTATGTTCTTTAAGTATTTGTTGATTTTATGATAATCTCATTTCTATTTTTTTAGAAATGTATAATTTTAACATGGTATCAAAGCTCAAAGTTTAATATTGTGTTTCATCAAAGACGACACTAATTTAACATTCCATGGAAATGGTGTCAAATATAATAGTGCAAAATGTTCTCCAAGTTGAAATTGGAACAATAACAACAATCTTTGTAGGAAATCCAAAGGTTGGAAGAATGTTTTGATAACATCGTTTCAATATTTAAAATATTTGGGTGAGAATGTTGTTGTACATGAAAAAAAAAAAGGATTTTGGAAGACAAAAGACTAAGCCAACCATGGGCAAAGACAAAATTGATTATTTCAAAAATAGAGATGGTTATGCTTTTACATGCGTAATTCTAAAATTAAGTGATGATGTAGTCCTTCATGTTAGTAATGCCACCTTTTGGAAAGACATGTAAGATCTAGCAATAGTACATGTAATTACTAAACAAGAATGTAAGACTTATCTAAGAACAACATTTAATCTCATGAAAATGAAAGAGTGAGAAATTCTAGATCTTACCCTAACCAATTTAAATACCTCTAGTCTTATGAAATATTGGTTAGAAATTTGGAATGAATTTGGTTCAACCCTACATTAATATGTTATGTCTTGTCTTTACATAAAATGAAAATTGGGAGTCAAATCAATGGCCTCTGGTTGATTTTGATGGGATCATGACATTGGATTACCACTAGAAGAACTTGATCTAGGTGGATCTCGGTGGCCATCCACATTTTCTACTGAATAAACGTTTTCGAGCATGTGGTTTTGATAAACCATGATATTCACCCTTTTGATGGGGAATGTAATGTAATGCCATCTCCATTTGTTAATTACATCCATCATGTAATCATTTCCTAGTGGTCTTATGTACATGCCTCCAACATTAATTCTACAGATCCCATCGGAACTTTGCAATTAAGCATGCTTTGGCTAGAGTAGTATTGTGATGGGTGACCTCCCTGGAAGTCCTATTGTTTTACATGCCTATGGAATTTTTTAAACTTAGACCAATTTATCCCACATGCATCATTGGAATTATTCTCCTCTCACTATCTCATATATAATCAAGGTAAAGGAGGTCCTTTGAGCATGCAATGGAGTGTGATGTAATGCTTATTGTGAATGAGCATAGCCCATGTCTCTTTCTCTTCAGAGATAAGCTACCACCACTCTAGCCAATTTGCATTCTATGGTATTATGTTATACATTAATATAAGTTGGGTTTCACTATATTTATTTGTTCTTTGCTATATTTTCATTTGTATCTCGTTTCATTCCCAACATAATCCCGATTATTGGTATTAGAGAAGTCTTATCTTTGTCATTTATCAGAGCATGTCCCCAATGAGGTCAGGTTATAGAGAGTTGGGTCTCGAGCTAGTTTCGCTTGAGGACAACTGCTCTTTCCAGCCCAAGAAACCACCCATGATGGAAGAAAAGAGAGATGACAGAGTAGGGGATCCTTTCAAGATGTTGTTTGAGGAATCCCTCATGTGACAAAGGAACGAAATGATGGAAAACTTCACTCGGATCCTTCGACGACTACCGACGGTGACCAAGGCATATTAAAAAAGCAACCATTTCGAAGGTGCTACACCCTTTAAGGTACAAGTTAATTTTGATATCCCCTTATTTGAAGGCCAGATAGATGTTGATGCTCTAGAGAAATGGTTGAATCTACTAGAAGGTTATTAATCTATCCAAAAAAAAATTGATGGAGAAAATATCGCCTTCACTCTCCTTAAATACCTTCCCTGTTTCAAAGCTTGGTGAGAAGGTTAATGGGAGAGGCATATTGTAGATGAATCTACGTCATTCGAGAGAGAAACCAGTTGGATAGCCTTTTAGGATGCCCTCAAGGAGGAGTTCGACCCTGTTGGAAGCTATGATGACCAATATATGAGATGGATGACTCTGTGTTAGGAAAGAGACCAGATGGTGTCACAGTACACCAACATATTTCATACCTTGAGCTCAAAGTTGGGTATCAAAGACTCCAAGTGACACCTAGTTTTGAAGTACTGCAGTGGTATGTATAGGTACATCCAAACAAAGATGTAATTCTTGGACATCTCATTGGGATCCACCTATCAATTGTTAGGTAGGTGTTATATTATTTGCAGTTGTGTGTGGGGGCATGTCAGATTTGAAGACTACGTTTGACGATTCCAGAACTTGTCATTCTTTATGGGCATGTGCACCAGTTTCTTTCCTAGGGGGGTCCCAGGGTGGGGGGGGGGAGGATTCCTCCCTGGTTATGCAAAGCATTCGGAAAAAAATGTTTGGTGGTTTTTGTTATTTTTAGCGGTTTTCTAAATTAATCCTGAATTAATGGATTAGGGTTTTGGTAGTTGCAGGATACCTAAAATATTGTATATATTGTACTGTGAATGGTGAAATTAATACAATGAATATTTGAAAGGTGTGTCACCAAGGAAGCCTAGTTTTCTCCCGATGAATGGTTTCTAGTGTAAATCTATGTGTACTATATGTGTGAGTCATTGATTAATTGATGTTTTTATTAGAATCTATATGCATTTCTTTACTTCACAGGTTTAAGACTTACATCAATATGTTGTCAAAATAGAGTATAAATTTAAGCAATAAAGTAAGTGGGATTTTGGGTTAGTAGATATGCCACAACAAAAGAATGGAAAATAAAACCCTAATTCACAAAACATAGGACAAAGCAAGGAGATTCAATATCAAAAAAATCATTCCAAGCCACCAAGTAAGAAGGGTGGTGGGAAGTCTAAGAAGGACACATGAAAGTGGTGTGAGTTCCACAAAATCCCCTGGCACAAAATAGATGAATGTCGCTCCAAATAGTCATTGGTGGGTGAGCTCAAAGAAAAATAATTAGAACCTGACTCGGACTGTGATCATTCATATCAAAATACAGGGAAACAAATCATTGATGCAAAGCCCACCACTACCATCACAACCACATATACAACCAAAATAAACAAAGGAGCCTGAGGACGGGGAGTGCCTCTTCCACTCACAAATGTGGGTAAAGGGGACCCCATTTCATTTCATTGTTGACAGCGAGAGTTAGAAGAACCTAATCTCAGTCGAGGTCATAAATAGATTTAAGTTGTCAGCGATGCCACACCCCCAACCATACACCATTGGATGGTTGATCCAGATATGAGACATTTGTGTCAGCCAACAATGTCGATTATCCTATTGCATCAAGACTTTCAAGGATGAGATATTGTGTGATGTTTCCCCAATTGAAGTATGTGATTTTATTTTAGGACAACCATATATGTGGAAACATCATGTTATCTATGAGTCTTGGCCCCATAGTGTCATTATTACTCTGGGAGGTTAGCTCTACAAGATACCATAGGTAGTTATTACTATTACCATTTCATTGATCTCAACAAAATAGTGTGGTAAATTAATCTCTCAGACCACAAAGTTTTCCCTCTTCACGATCCAGTCAAAAGGTGAACAAAAGGTCATTGTGACCACCATAGCCTCAACCTAAAACCTTTCTATACAACGGAAGCGGGCCGAAAATATTGTAGAGGATCACATAAATATTTTTTCACCTATCGGGGTGCCTCTGCACTGCCAAGTCAAGAATTTCATTGGCTTGGTGCATGATGCTCCTTTACCCAATGGTACAATCTATTTATGCTCCCTTCCAGAGAGTGAGAGTCTTCCATATGTTCAACATAGCTGAGTAGCTCCATTGACCACATCCCTTTTTAGGTGTGGTTGGATTTCCATCCATTAGCCCCCATTGATATAGCTCTTCATGTTGCATATTCATCGAAAGAGTCCTCCTACACTCGGACAAAAGTAGATCATGCAACCATATTTGTTGAACGGATATAGCCCCTCCAACAACGGGTTCATGACATCCTTCAACAGGCTAATGTCGAGTAGAAATGGGACAACTGATTTAGCAAGGCAAGTGTCTCACCAAGGTTTAGATTCAAAAAAAGTTTCCCCATTTCCCAAGGGAACTTTACGCAATGGGGATCATTGATTCCTAAGGGGGGATCACTCATCTAGGTGGATCTTGGTGGCCATCCACCTTTTCCACTAAATCAATGTTTTCGAGCCTATGGTTTTGATAAACCATGATATTCACTCTTTTGATGGGGAATGTAATGTAATGTCATATCCATTTGCTAATTACATCCATCGTGTAATGATTTCCTAATGGTCTTATGTGCATGCCTACAACATTAATGCACTGGGTCCCACTAAAACTTTGTAGTTAATCACACTTGGTCTAGAGTAGTACTGGGATAGGTGAGCTTCCGAGAATTCCTAGTGTTTTACATGCCTATGACATTTTGTAAACTTAAACCAATTTATCCCACATGCATCATGGGAATTATTCTCCTCTAACTCTCTCATATATAATCAAGGTGAAGGAGGTCCTTTGAGCATGCAATGGAGTGTGATATAATGTTGATTGTGAATGAGTGTATTCGACATCTCTTTCTCTTCAAAGATTGGCTACCACTGTTCTAGCCATTTTGTGTTCTACATTATTCTATTATACATTAATAGAAGTTGGATTTCACTCTATTTATGTGTTTTCTACTATATTTTTGTTTGTATCTCATTTCATTCCAAACATATTCCATATCAACACTCCTTTTCCATGAGTCCCAAGGCCTAAAGCTCGTTTTAATTGACTATTCCTTAAATTGGTGTTTTTAACAAGTTGATTAGCAATGCAAATTTTTCTAAAGGCTTGAAATTTTGAAAACTATTCCATCCAAATGTGTGGACAAGTTTCTCACATCATCCTTTCCCATATATGATTTCCCAAACTTACTTCACTCAATTATGTTTCGTGTTTCATTTTTATGTCCCCAATACCAATTCACCATGTGTCCTTCAATGGATTTGGGAAGCGAGTTGAAAATCGCCAAAAAATGAAATTTGGGATTCAAATCGGTGAACCATCAATTCCATTGGACTCATGACATAAGATTACCACTAGGGGTGCCCCTCTCCCTGGAGTTCCATGCTCAAATATTTTTTATTTGATGATTCCCGAAATTAACTTGAGAGGTAATGCAATTTTTCCATTAATGGGTCAAATTTTAAAAACTCTACCCTAAGAGCATGTGGAAAGAATGTTCACATTAGCCTTGCCTATCCATGTTTTCAAGAACTTGTGACACTCAATTATACTGCTTGTTTTGTTTTTTATGCCCTAATGCCAATTCACCAAGTATTGTCCTTGAATGGCTTTGGGAAGCGAGTTGCAACATGCCATAAATGAAAACCAGTACTCAGATTGATGAACTATTGATTTTCATGGACTCGTGACATTGGATTACTACTAAATTCACCCCCTTTCCACAAGTCCCATGGCCCAAATCTTTTTTATTTGACAATTTTAGAAAGTAGGTTTTTTCTCAATAAGGCAATGCAAATATTGCATTAAATCTTGAAATTTTCAAAAATATACACTGGAAGCATGTGGAGAGTGTCCTCATGTCGAAATTTCTCATACACACTTTCAAGAACTTATGACACTCAATTCTACTACTCATTTTCATTTTTATGCCTCAATGTTAATTTTCCATGTGTCCTTGAATTGTTCTAGGAATCAAATTGCACTTGCCATAAAATGAAAACCAAGACTCACATTGACGAATTATCAATTTTGATGGACGGTGACATTATATTACCACTAAGGGAACCCCTCTTCCATGATTCGCATGGCTCAACTTGTTTTACTTGACAATTTTGGAAACTAGGGTTTTACTCAATAATAGGCAACGCAGATTTTGTATTAAGGCTTGAAATTTTGAAAAATCTACCATGGGAGCATGTGGAGAGTGTGATCATGTCAAAATTATGCATACACACTTGCCAAAACTTATGAAACTCAATTCTACTACTCATTTTGTTTTTTATACCCCAATGCCAATTTTCCCTATGTCCTTGAATGGCTTTAGGAAGCAAGTTGCAACTCTCTATAAAATGAAAATTGAGAGTCAGATTGATGAATTTTTTATCTGATGGACTTGTGAAGATTTATCACGTCAACCTTTACCATACATGTTTGTTAGAATTTATAACACTCAATTATGTTTCTTCTTTTGGTTTTTATGCCCTGGTGCCAATTTTCCATGTGTCCTTGAATGGATTTGGAAAGCAAGTAACAACTCACCATAAAATGAAAGTCAAGACTTATATTGATGAACTATCGATTCTAATGAACTTGTGACATCAGATATCACTGAGGGCACCCCTCTTCCATGATTCCTAGGGCCTTTTTATCGTGCAATTTGTACTTTCCCAAAATCCCAAGGCAAGTGGGTACATAATTGGCATAACTGGGAATAACCTATCACTGTCACCTCAATAGGAGATCCATTTCTATTTAGGAATATGTCAAGACTACCCCAGGGGAGACGTCCCCAATGACCTGGGGGTTTGAGAAGGCTAAGGAAAGTAATCACAAGGAAACCCTTCCCCTCTCACATGTCACTCAAGTCAAAGGGTTCTTTATGTCTTATAGAGATGAAGTAAATAGATAATATTGTGTACCTTCCCAGAACAAGACAACAAGGAAAAAAGGGGCACTTTCCAAGTACCAAAATGATTGTTAGTTCTTCATAAGACAATGAACCTTCAAAAAGTAAGCTAACTGATATGAATTTACAACAATACAATAGTTTATAACAACAATTAATATTTTATAACAGCTACAAGAATTATGCCTTGAAAGTGCTTGAAAATAACAAGAAGAAATATCTTTAACCTAGTTGAATGATAAAAACTTGTTACAAGAAAGTTTGGCAATGTCTAGCTAGAAAAATAGGTCACTTTTCCAGAGAATTTGTTGCAGTTAGATGGTTGTAGAAAAATTTTGCAACAACAACAAATTCTAATGGTCAAAAGTGCATGAAAACACCATAAAGTTCGCACTTACCTAGCAGATTGACTAACAATTATCACAATTGAGTTTTGAATGAGTTAAGTGCAAGTTATGTAGGAAAATGTATCCAATCAATGTATGTTTATATGGATGTAGCAATGTTTTGCAACAACAACAAGTTAGATAAGGAGTTATTTTATTTTAGGGTTAGCAAATGTTAGTGAAAGCTTCAAGGATAAACATTTGAGTGTTTGTTTGATCAATCAACACTTGCAAGTGGTAAACTAGTGCCTTTACAGGGTAAATGGAGTCGTTAATAGCATCAAAAAATCTTAGACAAAAAATGGCAATGATAATGATATGTCAAAGGGATGGAGAGGATAAGAAGGTGTTGGTATCCCAAGGCCACAAAAGTCCATCTCCAAGAGACAATTTCTAGAAAGTAGAAAAGGTTAGGCCCTAGCGATTTCTCCTTTCTTTGAACAAATTGTAATAAAATATGCAATTAGGCATGGAAGTAGGGTTACTAGAGTGTTACAATGGTAGGTATCTAGTATCTACTTCAATATAGGTGCCTTTTAAGAAATGTTAGCATATGGAAGACTATAGAGAAAAAGATAGTAGCATATGCCTTTCTCCTAGGGTTTCAAGCAAGCAATTTCATAACTTTAGACATGAAACAAGAAAAATTAACCATTAGCATTCATTCACAATAAAGAAATGCACATTTTCCACTTACGTCACCAAGAAAAAGCAAGCAAAAAACCCTAGTTGAAGATCCTCCACATGAAAAATTGCCAAAGTACACAAAGAAATGCCTCCTCCAAGAAGTGTGCACCACTAAATTTCAGCCAATAAACCTTAAAGAAGGTCGAATTTCATAACACCAATTGTGTGATGCGTGAATCATGAAAACAAATATGAGAGTTTTATCTCTTATTTATACAATATCGCAATATACAGATTGGTCATCGCACCCCCCCATCACGCCCTATTTACTGTTACACATTTTTTCAATCAAAAAATCAGAGGCATACAATTTGACCCTCGGGTCCCCATGTTTCCTGAGTATCCCTTGACACCCTATTTCGTATTCCATCTCCTTCGAACCTGTATATGACATTAAGAACAATTATGGACAATATACAATGCATATGCTTGTTTAGTCCTTCTGATGTTCATCTACACATGCTTGCATCGGAAAAATTTGGACTAGTAACATGGCCATGAGCAGTAAATCATCCCAAACATTAGCAGACCGACAAGGCCAAAGGTAAATATGCATACATTATATTCCTCATATGTTTACCAAACAAATATCCTCAGCTATTTATTCATCTATGGCATGGTGAATATGTTGATGTCATCTACAACACATTCTTTTCAGTTCACAAGAAGTATCAACAAGCACAAGCGAGACGTCGAACATGGTGCAAGTTCTGCAGACTAAGAGGTCTGGTTGCAAAACTCTAGCTCCATAGTTCATCTAAGTTGTGCGTCTACTTGTACATTTATGCCAAGAAAAAATCAAACAAAAACATAATGCACACTACCATTCACATTACTTTTCCTGTTCAAAAATTTCATCTGGTCTAAACTTGTAACACCCAAAATACTATCAATAGAGGGATTGCACAGTTGTCGAACTGGACAAGTGTTCATCGGGGACATAATGGTCGTCTATATCACCTACTTGGACAAGGAAAACAAAACTATATCCATTATGCGTGTTGAAATGACAGACAATGAGGCCCTAATGGCAGTCACACTGACTATTCCCACACAACTTGTCCAAAAACATGCAGAAAAGATATTGCTAGGTAATGGGATATCCATTACAAATTGTAATATATTTCCCAAAACAGTATATGATCGTGGTGATTTTGATCAGATTATATCGGTCAATGAAACAAGTATTGTGGAAAAAATTCCCGCTATTTGTTCATAATATTGTTTCGTCCCAGACACAACTATCAACCAACTTGCACAAAGCAACGACATTTACCCAATCGGAACCATTGGCACAACTATCACATTCGCGAGAAAACTTGGCTCGCAACACATTCTCCATATAAAAGATGGAAAGTCAGACAACGACAAGGAAATGGTATCATTCTCCATATCTAGTTTTTTTCCTTTACTTTCACATGTCCATGTATCTCGGTTAAGTTACACAAATATTGCATTGTTCCATGTTGCAGTTGCAATTGTTCGACACCTATTCAAATTTGTTTTTGTCAATGGAACAACAATTGCATAAAGGGCAATTTCCACTTATGCTCTTCAAAAATATAACAAAGAAAAGAGATGTTAAAGAAAGGATCTTTCGCACAACCCAAGAAACATTTGTAATAGAATTGTGAGCAAACATAGTACAGGATCTAAAGAAACTAACTACCTCTACAAATTTTGTGTGTATACATCTACAGATTCATCCTTGCTTTACTCATACAAATTGCCTTCACCAAATTTCTGCATTTTTTTTTGTGTGTAGTTGTACATCATATTGTTCAATATATTAATTGTTATGCTCACGTTTCCAGGTTGAGAGTGTTTTGGTTGCAACGAGTGCATACTCGACCCCCTTCGAGCTTGTATGTGACAAATGCAACTCTCCTACTTCTGCTTCTACTTTCATAAGTGATGATACAATCGATTGTTTGTGATGCAGTAAAAAATGTCCTTACATATATAGACATTGCCTCAATGTTTCCATCCGAACCATGGTCAACACAACCATACATTGTACAATTAGACAGCCTATGTTACAAGATGTGTGTCATGGGTTAGCAGAATTGTCATATGAAACATACCTACAGAAAAAGGCAAACAATGTCTACATGTTGCACGACTTTCGAATACATAGCAAATTTACCTTAAATGAGGACAATGCAATATTGCATATCGGTTGAAAAGAAAAAAAAATCATATCAAGCTTTGGCAAGAAACGAATATATCTCGTGTGTCTGTAATTTTTCTTCAACACCCAGATGAATGTTCGTCGGACTCGAGTTCTTCAAAGTTTACATATATAGCTGTAAAATTCTCTTTCCATAGATTTTGTCTCTTCTTGTGCACTTGAAACAACAAGGAGAATCTAACTACAAGTGTAATCGATGATGTTATTTTGATGTTTTTTTTCATCTCCCAATAAGAATTTTCCATATTTGTTGGGGTGTGCAAATGAAAAAAAAAATGGTAGTTGGTTGTGGCTTTGTTGGAGGAGTCTGTACATTTTTGGGTGCCCAAATTGAACAATTATTTTCCAACTATATAGCCATGGCAGGATTTCTGCATTTTTGGCGGGTACCCGAATAAAAAAAAAGTTGGTCTCCAACTATACATTTATGGTATGGTATCTGCATTTTCTCGATGCCCTAATTGAAAAAAAAAGGACTCATAATGGATTGAAACATGAGCTTCAGATTTTCAGAACTCGCTATAGAGATTGGGGAGTTCGGGCATTGGAATTCATACAGGCAGGTGCAGTTGTTGGTGATGTACACACGCATAAGATTGTTCAGTCCAGAAATGGGAAGCATGAGCACAAATCCCATAAAAAGTATCCAAATGCAAATAACTCAGGCCCATCCTTTGAACCATCGAAATAGCTTGCTCCTCTGGGTAGAACCATCAGCCATTTCCAATAATATTGGAAATTTGGCATTGTTAAAAATGATAGTGATAGACCATGGCACTATCAAAAGAAAATGTCCATAGTGATCTTGCTTAATGGTAAAATAGTAATCGGAAACTTTATTGTTCCCCATTTTGAGGTCTGGTTATAGCTAGGGTATAGTGGCGAAGCTTCGCTAGTTTTGTGTTGTCTTGTGTTTGGTATAATTTTGTTCATATCCCATGGCCACGGTTATTTTCTCATGGGAACATATACCAGATGTAAGAGAAAACCATTTCCATGTGTTTTCCTTATATATCAAATTGTTTGATGCAAAGGTCGATGCGTACTGCTCTATGGAACCTTGTGGGATCTTGCTTGACGCCTTCCGTGTTCATGCGTTGCCTTGTGCCTCAACTTTCAATACATTTGGTGTTTACTTGGTTCTTGGTTGTATGCTTCGTTCTGGAAAATTAATAATACATTCAGGATCTTGGAAGTTTTTCTATAATCTTAAAGACTACAGAGGACATGCTTTGCCTTTTAATATAAGCTTTGTGATGCAAATGTAGTATGTGGCTCGTTTTAGCATTTTTTTCTTGATCAATGAACTTAGCAAAATTCATCTCCTGAAATAATTTGAAATAAAAGAATATATACTATGCGAAGTACACTATCTTATCAACGAAAGGACATTGAAATTCAAATTTTTCATTGTTATACTTATGGTGAAGCTGATAGTACAATAAATTTACTTAAACATCCCAAAATTGATTTTCTTGTAGATTTTCGGTGTTTCTCTTATATAAATAGATCCTTGAAACTATAAGCATGGCTTGTTGGCCCTTGACCAAGTTTTGAGGAACACTTGGTCATATTTGACCATTTTTGGGACTTCGACAGCCTGTCAAAGATGGAGCACAAGGCAAAGCGGAGATCGTGGAAGCTAGACCCCCTTTTTTGGGTCCTTTTTGGGCTTTTGAGGATAATGTAATGGGACCGGGATGTCGGCCCATAGGTTTACCCATGTTTAGGCCCCTTTTTGTAATGTATAAGTAGAAGTCTAGGCTATGTAAGAAGGGACCTTTTTTAGGACACTTGAGAAGTGGCTTAGTGCTAAGAGTTGATCTGTGTGATATACTTGCAGAGCTTACTGCAAGTATTGTAAGTGTTGAGTGCACGAATTGTAAGAAGGTTTTATGCTTAGAGCTACTCAAGGAAGGAGGATCTAGCGAGCTGTGTAGATATCCTGTCTTACGCAGAGTAGGTTTTGAGGCTCTGTGCTTGTAACCGATTGGCCAACAATAATAGAGAATAAGAGTTGGTGGACATAGCCCCAGGGTAGGGGTGAACCACATAAATCTGTGTGTCATGCTTTGTGTTGTTACTTACATGTGTTTTCCCTCTCTTGCTAAGTGTTATGACATGTTTAGATAGATTTACATATGCTTTGTGCTTATTAGATGTATATAGATGATATATTTGATGTGTATGAAGTTGTTAAGTGCTTGGTCTACCAGATCCGGTCCGTTGTATGCTCCTAAGTGTTGAATCATCTTAGATCTAAGTATATACTGCAATGCTCTGTGTTATATGTGGAGTAAGATAAGGGTTAATTCTAGGTGAACTATTGATGCTAAGTGCTTTGTTAAGTGTGTAATCACATATCTGGATCCCCGCTAAGGTTGAAGACACTTGAGTCTTGCAATCACCCCTGCCTCTACCTCGGGTGAGACTTCATCTGCTTTGCAAGTGTTTCCGAAAGGGCCGGTAGTTAGGGTTTTTTTGGTGCGTTGTTGTAGTTTTGAACCCTGGGTCTTCCCCTATGCCAACAAATGGTTCTATTGTCGAGATCTGAAACTGTGATTGCTGGGAACTAAGGAAGAAGAATCTTTGTGAAAAGATTCATCCTGAACTTGTGGAAACTCTATGCGTAGATCTGTCGCTCTGATGCACAGTACTCTACTCGACCTACAAAGCTTTGTGTTGAAGAAAAGAAGCCACATCTAAAGAAAAGAGGTAAGATCTATAACCTTTGTGCTCTGATAAAGGTAAGAAAAGTGAAAGGTTTTAGATCTGGAAGCTTTGTGCTCAATAAGTGGAAATTTTTGTTTCTGAAGCATGAATTTAGGTATGCTTGATAGATTTTGTCCTTGCTTGAAAACTAGGGAATTTTTAGATGAAAGAACATTTGATATGAATAGATCTGATATGAATAGATCTAATAAGAATAATGAAAGATATGTTATACCTATGCATAGAAAGAATGTTTGGACTAACGAGTGGATGCAGGATCCTAAAAAGAAATTTTTGCAGGCTAGCCATTGTGATCCTAGCGCGCGGTACAGGAAAAGTTGGGGATCATTGAAGAGAAAAAGAGGATTAACTCTTTGTTACAGTTGTAGAAGACCAGGACATCTTGCTAAGGAATGCCCTGAGATAAAACCTAGTTGCCTTTGTTGTAAGGCTATGGACCATGAAGTACTGGTTTTCCCTAGAATGATTGCTAGACTTGAAAAGCTTAATATGGAGCAAGCAAACCCTGAAGGAGATCAAGAGACTAAGATTATAGAAGAACCCCAGAAAGAATCAGAGATTATGTTACTGAAATTGAAAGAAACCCTGAATGAACATAAAGATGCAAGTTTGTCAGAGATCTTCAAAGAAAAGGAGAAAATCGAAGTAAGAATAAGAGACTTTGACATTGACTGTGCTCTGGATGAGGAAACATAGATGAACATTATAATAGAAAGCAGTTGGGAAACCCTAGGAAGGCCTGCTATGGTTCCTTTGCTAGGAAAAATAGTGTTGTTTAGAGGAAAAATGGTAACCCTATGTGGCAGGATTACCCAGATAGCTATGAGTACCCATGGAGCTTAGACAGAGGAAGAATTTGAAGTTATTAAATTTATTGAGGATTGTGCCCCATTTCCATCTTTGTTAGGCAAGATCTAGATTGAAAAAGACCAGATCCAAAGAAAAGAAGAAAAGGAAGCCCTAGAACAAAAGAAGCAAGAGCTCATGGAATTTATGACTAGAAGGATCGCCTACTTGATGGAAGAACAAGAGAACAGATCTAAGTTGTTGGACACCAGGGACTTGGACATCGAAGCTATAAGAGCATTAGAGGAACCACAAAAGACTGAAATACCTAATCCATATGTTAAAGGAGTATTATCCTCAGATCTAAAGAAAGAATCTCAACAGTGCGAAGTGACTATGTCGAGAGAAGATAGGAATCCAAACGGGAAAAGACCGACCGAGTTGAAGACTATCGAGAAGAAGGCTAGCAAATTAAGTAAGAAAAAGGCAAAGATTGAAAAGTTACAAGAGATCCCAGGTGGAACACTGCAGAATGAAAAATCACAGGAATTGAACTTCACCAAGATATCAGAACAACGACATATGGCAGTTCGTCGTGGCGAAGCAATCTAGTCGTTGGACCAATATACTCGCTCGACTTCCACCCCAAAAGGATAGAAAAGCATTAAAGGATCACCACCAGACCGTTGGACCTCACCATAATGGACATATCTACGATAATGGAAGCTTCATACCCATTGCAAGAAGATCGTTGATGAATTTCCTATTTGGCTCGTCGCGTCGTGCTCGAAGAACACTTTTTCCAACTAAAAATTCAAAGCCCACAGAACTAGTGATTGTAAATAGTGATCATTTGCAAGAAGATTGTTCATCCTAGTGTAGTATCTGAGATCATCGTGCCCCGATTATCTTTTCCGAGTATGTATGTTCGATGAGCTCACCGCAGTTGAGGAATCCGTCACATAGGTCCTTCTCAATTTAATGACTGAGAGAGTCATGTCGGAAAGAGGAATGTCCATCGAAGTCCAAGCATCATCAACAAGAGGAGTGTAAGCCTCCCCTTCGACTACTCGAGCAGGAACATCTCGAGCCGACGTGGAAAGGAGAAATAAGCATAAAGATGACATAGCCAACGCGAAGTTAGTGCCATCCATCCTGCCAGCTTACATACCCCCATGAGTGGTGCGATTAACAGGGACAGTGTCCCTAGAGACTTTGAATACACCACAGTCACTTCATATCTACCGAAAGGAGTACGCACCTACTGCGCAGATCAAGACAAGGTTACAACGTTGAAGTTTTGCGACTTCAACCTGGGGGACCGTAAGGTTTACAGCATGCTCGCCCCATATAAGTACTTGACAAGAACTAAGAGAAAGAATTCGAAGATCGTCCCTCAACAATGGACGATGAACCTCGCGTAGTCTACTTTTCTCAACGTTATGAAAATACCACACTTCGGTAGAGACCGGGAGGTGAATGCTTGTGTAAAATTGTTGCTAGCAAGTTACCATGGAGGATACCTATGGTTAAACCATTGCATAACTGTTGATCTAGCGTTGATCAATAGGATCATCGGGCTTAGCATGCAAGGCCTTGATCCCCATGATTACTACCCTGGAAAGACCGCAGACCGCACACTTTCACAGAAGATTAAAGAAGCTTATGGAAATCTCGAGGAGGGCGCACGAGGCTACAAGGTAGCCTCTATCAAAAGTGGCACAGTTCGCCTCGCATGTCAATTGATCACAAGAAATATGGTACGTAAGAATCGACCTACACAAGTATCAGGCTTCGTAGTTGACCTCGCAGGAAAATGCGCAAAGGGACTACAAATGAACTGGGTGAACTACCTGGTAAACCAACTAGATATTGACTGTAGAGAAGCCCGGGATCAGGGGCATGAATTCCATTTTAGCTGGATTCTAATACTGGTCATTTTTGTTGCATGGGAGCTACCGAAAGGCGCAGCCTTCTCGGACATTGACCCCTTTGAGCCACTAGCTGCGAAGTTCAGTACATTGTGGTACTCGACTGACATGAACAAGAAATGACAATAGAATGTCATTTTCCACACGTATTATAACCAATTGAAAGAAGCCATAGGGGGTGAACCTCACATAACCTTGAACACTTTACAAAGGTTCCGACCTCTGATAAAGTTTAGCATGGACTGCCACTTTATATACCTAACTCCACGTGCCGATGAGCACCCAGAATAGCTTCAGTCCTATTATAAGCTAACAGAAGAAGACCTAGAAGAGATCACCAAGGAATGGTCAGCGAACCTCCTTGTTGCAGCAGATCCAACAGACATTTCAGACATCAATGGCCTAGAAGTTTCACAGGACACACTTGGGCCCAGTAAGACAAAGAAGACAAAGAAGCCTGAAGAGATTTTGGATGTAGATAGAAGATCTGTAAGGACGGCTTTCATCACACTAGATCAAGGAGGTAATGGCGAAGACCTAGAGGAAGTCGAACAGAGACCAGAAGATGAAGTCAAAGTTATAAATAAGAGAAAAGGGTCACCTCCGAAGTCTCCCTCCTGGAAGAAATCAAAAGCAACCGTAACTAAGATGCAGACCACACTCACTCTGGATGACTTCAGTTTCCTCCTCGCAACTATGAATGAAGCCATAGAAGAGATAATAGAAAAGCAGGAAGCAAAGCAGAAGTAGATATATAACAGGATTGAAATTGGGCTCCAAGAAGTGCAGCAGGCACTTTAGTCTAGCCGTGTAATCTCTATTGTGCCTCTGCCAAAAGGAACAACAGAAGTGGGAGAAGAATCAGTTCAACTCCGCAAAATTGTTGATACAGTTGAAGTACGCCTTCGACATGCACAGGACGAAAAAGCATAGGTTGCTCAGGCCTTAAAGAAAGTACAAGAGGAAATCATAGAACAACGTTGAGCCACGCAATAAGAGAAGGATGCTCTCCAAGAAAAATTTGAAGAAGATAGAACGAAGATCCAAAAGGAGAAAGAGAAATTGCTCGCGAAGCGGATCGGGATGGAGGAAGTAGTTAACCGAGCATTCAGCTCCATCATTGGCTTAGAACAAAAGAGAGAAGAACCCTTCGAACATCAAGTGATGAAGCTTGTTGAATTTATTCAGCAGCTTCAGCAAAGGGTTGTGGAATTAGAGCTTCAAACTATACCAAGTACCCCGCAAGAAGTGCGCAACCATCAAGAATTGAATGCTCAGAGCACAGTCGAGAGGATTAAAACACTTGTTGTAGAATGAAAACAGTTAAGTAGTAGAAGCACGCAGATATATGAACAACTATCCGAAGACCCAGAGTTGAAGAAATTGGAGTCCCAACTCCAAGAAGAAAAGCAGCATGCAGATATAGTACAGGTGCAACTCAAGCTCTTGGCACCCATCGAGAGGATGAAGAGATCCCAGGATCATCATACCAGCCAACAACTCATTCTTACCACGCATAACAGAGTGATGGAAGTCACCCATAAACTCTTGCCGAGCCAAGAGGCATCCTATTTACTATTTGAATAAATTGTAGGCCAAGGAACAGTACCAGAACAAGTAGTTGTTACAGTCAAGTAGCAACTGGAAGGACCTATCATCGAAGCAGTTATTTAGGAATTCGCTAAGAAAGAAGCAGTAGCACAGAGACAAGTCGAAGTAACTCGAGCCAAGCTCGAGACCTTTGAAGCAAAGTTACCTAGACCTGAGTGACTCGGAACGAGTCACAGGTGAGTGTTGGGGGCCTATTGGCCCTTGACCACGTTTTGAGGAACACTTGGTCATATTTGACCATTTTTGGGACTTCAATAGCCTGTCAAAGATGGAGCGCAAGGCGAAGCGAAGATCGTGGAAGTTAGACCCATTTTTTGGGTCCTTTTTGGAATTTTGGGGATAATGTAACGGGACCGGGATGTCGGCCCATGGGTTTACCCATGTTTAGGCCCATTTTTGTAATGTAGAAGTAGAATTCTAGGCTATGTAAGAAGGGACCTTTTTTAGGACACTTGAGAAGTGGCTTAGTGCTAAGAGTTGATCTGTGTGATATACTTGCAGAGATGAGTGCAAGTATTGTAAGTGCTGAGTGCATGGATTGTAAGAAGGTTTTATGCTTAGAGATACTCGGGGAAGGAGGATCTAGCAAGTTGCGCAGATCTCATGTCCTACGCGAAGTAGGTTTTGAGGCTCTCTGCTTGTTGGTTGTGGAGCCTGATTAGCTTCCTGATTTATAGGTCTTTTACTTTCAGCCGTATTTATACCCCATGAAGTATTTACACCCCAGAAGTATGTACACTCTTCCACGTGGGGGAGTGCAGAGGGGGGGTACCCCCTCTGTGGGGTCCGGGGGCAAGCAGGCCCCCAGCGGGGGTTTGGGGGCGAAGCCCCCGAAGCAAAAATTGCCTTATAAAAGTATATTGTAATTTCATTGTAAATCTGGACCATTCATTATAAGGTCGCAGATCTAACGGTAGAGATTATGTTAGGGTTTTTTTATTCCCTAGAAGGCAACCCTATTTTATGAGGGAAATGTATTGTGGCTATGGTGGATGGTGAATATTGTATTCTGAGAGAGGAGACTATGAGAGAAAGAAGAGGAAGTTACAGCGAGTTTTGTTGTAGGTTGTATCCCTTCATTTGTTGGATAATAATAAAGGAAGGACCTGGCAATTTCTCTGGTGGACGTAGCCCACACTGGGTGAACCACGTAAATCTGTGTCTCTCTTGTATTTTGTGTCTTATGTGTTTTGTTTCTACATTTGTTTTATTTTATTTCTCTGTGGTCCTATTTTTCTAACAACTGGTATCAGAGCATTAGGTAACTCGTAGGAAAAGAGGGTTCCTGGTTCAAGTGGGAGCAATGTCGGAAGATGGAAAGTTTAGGGTCGAGAAATTTAACGGCCAAAACTACCAGTTATGGAAGATGCAGATGGAAGACTATTTATATCAGAAGGATCTATTCCTACCATTGAGCGGAGTAGCAAAGAAGCCAGCGGCCATGAAGGACGAAGAATGGGATATTCTTGACAGAAAGGCTCTAGGAACGATACGGTTGAGCTTGGCAGCATCGGTGGCTTTCAATATTTCGAAAGAAAAGACAACAAAGGGTTTGATAGACGCGTTGGCCAAATTGTATGAAAAACCCTCGGCGTCGAATAAGGTATTTCTAATGAAGAGATTATTTAATATGAAGATGTCAGAAGGTGGGTCTGTTGCAAATCATTTAAATGAATTGAATACGGTTACTAATCAACTAAGTTCTGTAAAAGTGGACTTGATGATGAGGTTAGGGATCTTCTAATCTTGTGCTCATTGCCAGAAATATGGAATGGCTTGGTCATGGTTGTAAGTAACTCTGTCTCTGGTTCAAATACTTTAAAATTTGATGATGTTGTTGGTGTTATCCTTAGTGAGGAAATGCGACGGAAAAGCACAAGTGAGACATCAGG
>ML797448.1:79902-90564 GCA_009831015.1 Picea engelmannii
CTAACAACCCATCATGCAAGAAGTTTAATACTTAAGTTAATATGTTAAAGTCATGGAAGAATGTATCAAGAACACAATTACTCCCACAAGTTGCAATAAAATCTAATCTTCAACAAAGCATTTGCTCACAATTACTAGAAAATTATGGTTTTGCAACAATGGGGCTTCTTTGAAACCAATTCTCGCTTACAAAAATTGCCCTCCACCTTTCTATTTTCCCACTCTTTTATCCCCTGTAGTTTCTCTTTCTGGTTACTTAGTCGTTTTTTCCGAAAATGTCTTGCTGCACGGGTTGGCGTATTCATGCGTTCACATTTTCATCCATGCTTTTATATCGCAATTTTGACTGAGTGCTTCCCCTTTCTCTAAATTGCACTTCCATTGTTCCATGACCTGCAAACAGCACTTCGGCTTCTACGACCCACATCATCCCCTCTTCCAAGTTACACATTTTGCACTGAAATGTTCTGATATATACAATTTGACAGTCAGGGCCTTACGTCTCCTTGGGAACCCTTGTCACCCTATTTTGTGTTGAAATAATGTAACTGCAAAGAGTATTCTTATTATTATTGATATATTATTCATAGGATCAATCCCCATTGTGGATTGATCATGTCGGTTATTGTAATAGGACCAAATCCCCTTTTGTGGATTGGTCAAAAGACAATTGTAATAGGCAAAATAAGAAGTCGGCCCCAGCAGATATTAAAGAAGCCTAGAAATATAATAAAGGTGGGTTTACCCACGCATTTTGAGAAGTCGGCCCTGCCAGTGAAGAGACACTTCACACGTGCTAGACTTGTATAAATAAAGGAGGATAGTGCCTCGCTTAGACACAACTCACTTGCTCAGTTTGAGAGACAAGTTCTGATATGTTACCGGAGAAGAAGGAGAGAGAGAGTGGTGCATATCTAGGAGAGGACTTTTTGTATTGGCATAAGAGATATCTTGGCATTGTATTGGCTATCTATATTAAGGAAGTGTTGTTGGGTTTTCTTCCCTTAGAGGGTTTCCCAGGACAAATGTTGTGTCTCTTGTGATTGTGTATTTCTCAGTGATCTTGGATTATGTTATTGTTATCTAATGAAATGAAAACATCTATAATAATGGCTTAAACATTAACATGGTATCAGAGCCAAGATGAAGGAAGCATCTTTCACAAGTGAAAAATGTCACTGTTACCGTACATGAAAATTAGGGATTTGTGATGGTGAAGCTTTTTAGCCCCGAAACCATCTAGAAAAGTGTGCCCTCCCCTAAGGATCAGTTTGGCACTCTCAGCGCACATTTTCAGTGGTTGGATCTCCCGAAAAGTGAAACCCTAGTTTCACAAAGTACCAGAAGTACTAGAAAACCAATGTACCAGAAGTACCAGAAGTACCAGAGTACCAGAGTACCAGAGGTACCAGAAGCACCAGTCCAAAAATGCGCAGATCAGATTTGGAGGAGAAAAAGTTGGATTTTCTCATATCCAAGCACACCAGGCTACTCGCCTCAGCCAAGCACACCTGCTAGTAAGTTTAGTTTTTTATTTTGAGCACTTTCATTTTTCGGTCATTTTCCTAGCTCCAGGTAAAGATGTCTGCAAGCGTTAAGCTTGTTGATAAGTTAGAAGGAGTGGAAAACTTCTATGTCTGGAAGTATAGGATTGGCCTCATTCTTGAAGAGAATGATCTAGCAAGATTCGTCAAAGAAGAAGTACCAGAACCCGACGATGCTGCAGAAAAGGCAAAGCATCAAAAGGACACAATAAGGGCCAAAAGAATCATTGTAAATTCAATTAAAGACCACCTGAATCCTTATGTGTCATCTAAGAAGACTCTGAAAGAGATGTTTGATGCCTTGACCAAGACTATATGAAGGAAAGAACATAAACTGGAAGATGAATCTTAGAACTCAACTGAAGAATACAAGAATGCAAAAAGGAGAAATGATTCAGGAATACTTCTCTAGAATCTCAGAATTCAAAGAATAGCTAGAAGCTATTGGAGATACCATAGACGAAGACGAACTCATAATGATGGCCCTAAATGGTCTCACAAGACCTTGGGATGCTTTCATCCAGACGATATGTGCCAGAAAGGAGAAACTGAAGTTTGACAGTCTATGGGAAGAATGCATCCCAGAAGAAACAAGAGTAACGAATCAGGAAGCGTTACTAGCAAGGGATGGTGATCAAGCCCTAGCTACTCACACCAAAGGAGGAAGGAAGAAACCCTACTTCCAAAAGGAGACTCATAAAGAGCCTCAACAATCAAATAAATTCAATCATAAAGAATCTCGTCCAAGGAGATTTCAGAAGAGAGGACAACGAAAGGAAAGAGACTACTCATCTGTACAATGTTATCATTGTGACAAGATGGGACACATTGAGAAGTTTTGTCCAGCCAGATGAGAAGAACACAAGAGAAAACATAAGAGGCTCCATGCCCATGTAGTCGAAGATGAGGAGCCACCTGCAAAGATGATAAGAGAGTAGATCAAAGACCATGTCTTGATATTGGCCCTCTCAGGATCTGTAACACCTGGAGAGGACACTTGGTTCATTGATAGTGGTGCATCCAAGAACATGATGGGACATAGAAATATTCTCTCTTGTATCTCAGAAAATAAGTTTTCTCGAAAAGTGACACTTGGTGATGATTACCAATATCCCATCAAGGGAGTGGGAGAATCAAACCATAAACTAAAGTCAGGTAATTCACTAAAAATGAAGGACGTACTATATGTATCAGGCTTGAAGAGGAACTTACTCCCCATTTCATCTTTAGAGAAGAAAGGATTCAGAGTTTCCTTTATAGATGGAGAAGTTCTTATGTGGGCTAAAGGAGAAACGTTAAATGAAGCAATCATCATTGGAAATGAAGAAAATAGCTTATATAAACTAAAGGGTCACTCAGAGGCTGCCATGACCCATGCCATTGAAGACTCATGTGAGCTTTGGCGTAGAAGGTTAGCCCACGTCAACTACAAGGCACTACCATACATATGCAAAGCAGTCACAGGTTTAACGGAACTCAAAGGTGACCATAAAGGCGTATGCAATGGATGTGCACAAGGGAAGAATATCAAGAACCCATTTCCGAAGAGGGACAACAAGTTAGAAGGAGTCCTAGAACTCATCCATTCCGATGTGTGTGGCCCAATGCCATCATCCTCCATTAGCGGGTATGTATATTATGTATCATTCATTGATGATTACTCTCGTAAAACCTGGATATATTTCTTGAAGACTAAAGATGAAATGTTCAGTAAGTTCAAGGAATTCAAAGCCTTGATAGAGAACCTTTCTCAAAGAAAGATCAAGATACTCAGGTCAGATAATGGAGGAGAATATACCTCAAAAGAGTTTGTGAACTTCTGTAAAGATTTTGGGATCAAGAGGGAACTCACTACTCCCTATAATCCCCAACAAAACGGTGTAGCTAAATGAAAGAACAGAACCATACTGGAAGTTGTGAAGACTATGATCCATGATCAAGATCTTCCTATGTGCTTATGGGCAGAAGCAACAATGGCATCTTTTTATGTGAAGAATCGATTGTCCCATAGTGCACTTGGGCTCAAGACACCGGAAGAGATGTTCACCGGAAATAAGCCAGAGGTAAGCCATCTAAAAATATTTGGTTGTCCAGTGTTTATTCATATACCTAAAGAAAAGAGAAACAAGTTGGACCCTTCAGGAAAGAAGGGAATATTTGTGGGATACTATGAGGTCTCCAAGGCCTTCAAAATCTATATACTAGGTCAACATCACATTGAGATCAGCAGGGATGTGACCTTTGATGAAGATGCAATGCTCAAGAAATCTAAAATATGCCAGCTTGAAGAGGTATATGAAGAGTAACCCGTAATCCCCAATACTGCAATGAGGGAGGTTCCCAGAGCTACAGAACCAGTGAGGGAAGTCATAACTTCCCCTGATGAGGAACTTCTAGAAGACAATGATATAGTAGAAGTGCAAGAACCTCCTCAGATGATGATCCTCCATAAAAGAAAGCCAGCTTAGGCTAGAGAGCTTATTCAAGATGGAGAGAAGTACGGTGTTCCCAAAGGAACTATGAGACAAGTGAAAAGACCAAATCCATTCTCCAGTTATACAGCTTTGATGTGTGATCTCCTAGAAGAGGAGCCTACCTGCTTTGAAAAAGCCATTTAGAGGAAAGAATGGGCAGATGCCATGACAGAGGAATACCAATCCATAATGAAGAACGAAGTATGGGAAATAGTTCCCAGACCACAGAATAAAGATGTGGTATCCTCCAGATGGCTCTTTAAAATAAAACATGTTGTTGATGGAAGTATTGAGAAGTATAAAGCAAGATTTTTCACTCGTGGCTTTTCCCAGAAGGAAGGTATTGACTATGAAGAGACATTTGCTCATGTGGCCAGATACACTTTGATCAGAACCATCATAGCTCTTTCATCTAAGATGAAGTGGAAGCTGCACCAGATGGATGTGAAGACAGCTTTCCTAAATGGTGCTATTGAAGAGGAAGTGTATATAGAGCAACCTCAAGGATTTGAAGTTGAAGACAGGAAGTCTCATGTCTGCAAACTGAAGAAAGCCTTATACGGATTGAAGCAAACTCCTAGAGCTTGGTATGGTCGTATAGATAGTTTCTTGATGAGCTTAGGCTTTACCAAGAGTAAAGCAGACTCAAATCTCTACTTCAAAATCATGAATAGTGAGTCAGTAATCTTACTGCTATATGTGGATGACTTATTCTTAAATGGAGAAGAAAATCTCATCACTGAATGTAAAAAGAGACTTGCCTCGGAATTTGAAATGAAAGACCTTGGCCTAATGCATTATTTCCTAGGTCTTGAGGTATGGCAGAGTCCTGAGAGGATCTTCCTTAACCAAGGGAAGTATACAGTTGAAATCTTGAAGAGATTCGACATGTTGGAATGCAAGCCCATGAATACACCCATGGAAGCGAAGCTGAAGCTGTTGGTCAATATGTCGTCGGAATTGATTGATGCCACACTATATAGACAAATTATTGGATCGCTAATGTACCTGAGGAACAATAGACCAGATATTTGTTTTGTCGTGAACACCTTGAGTTAGTTTCTGGTAGAACCCAGACGTGTTCACCTAGTGGCTGCAAAACATGTGATGAGGTACCTTAAAGGTACAATAGATTATGGTCGCAGATATGATGGAGATCATCATTTCACATTGAGTGGATATATTGATGTAGATTGGGCATGAAGTGTTTCTAACAAGAAAAGAACTTCAGGATGTTGTTTCAGTTTGGGATCAACTATGATCTCGTGGCAGAGTAGGAAGAAATCTAGTATTTCTCTCAGTACAGCAGAAGAAAAATACATTGTTGCATGTTCTGTTAGTTGTGAAGCTATATGGCTTCGAAAGTTGTTGGCCAGCCTATTTGACTTAGAGATGAGAGCAACCTTGATTCTATGTGATAACCAGAGCTGCATAAAAATGACAGAGAATCATGTATTCCATGACATGTCGAAGCACATAGAGATTTGTTATCATTACATTCGTGACATGGTACAGAGAGGAGCCTTAAAGCTCCAATACATTAGCACGGATGAATAGGTTGTTGACGTGTTGACCAAGCCCCTATCTCATGTGAGGTTTGAGTACTTCCGAGATAAGCTTGGCATAGTCCAAAAGGACCTTCCTCGAAAGGGGGAGTAGTTGTTGTGATGAGATATTCCCTGCTTCCGACCTTGTGGTTGTGATGTAAAGTAGGACGTGTACCTTGCTTCTGACCTAGTTGTCAGACATAAAGCAAGTTGATGTGTTCCTTGATTCTGACCTAGTTGTCAGACGTAAAGCAAGAAGAGATGTACCTTTCTTCTAACCCATTTGTAAGACGTAAAGCAAGATGAGATGTGTACCTTGATTATGACCCAGTTGTCAGACGTAAAGCAAGATGAGATGTGTTCCTTTCTTCTGACCCAATTGTCAGACGTAAAGAAAAATGAGATGTGTTCCTTGCTTCTGACCTAGTTGTCAGACGTAAAGCAAGATGAGATGTTCCTTGCTTCTGACCTAGTTGTCAGACATAAACCAAGATGATATTATGAGACTAGCACTAAGCTTTCGGTTGGATATCTGTGACGTAAAGCTAGTCCAGTATCTTGCTTCCGACTAGATGGTTGTGATGTAAAGAAGGACGAGTATATTGCTTCCAGCTTGAGTGTTGTGACGTAAAGCAAGACAATGAGATGAGACAAGTACTGAGCTTCCAGCTTGACAGCTGTGACGTAAAGCCAGTCTTGTATTATGATGAGCCAACCTTGTGTTGTGATGATGATGATGTATCAGTTTTTATACTAATAGATATTGATGCAGATGATGATGACATTCCTTTGAGAATGACGATGGTGTCGATGAAGAAAACTTCTGATGATTTATAGATACGCCAGTTAGTGCTCCAAGATGATATTGATGATGTTGTCCTCTCACCCACTTGATGTTGTTGATGATGTTTTCCTCTCTCTCTCGCATGATGCTGCTGAAGAATACCCTTCTTCTTAAGGGGGAGTGTTGAAATAATGTAACTGCAAAGAGTATTCTTATTATTATTGATATATTATTCATAGGATCAATCCCCATTGTGGATTGATCATGTTGTTTATTGTAATAGGACCAAATCCCCTTTTTTGGATTGGTCAAAAGACAATTGTAATAGGTAGAATAAGAAGTCAGCCCCAGCAGATATTAAAGAAGCCCAGAAATATAATAAATGTGGGTTTACCCACACAGTTTGAGAAGTCAACCCTGCCAATGAAGTGACACTTCACACGTGCTAGACTTGTATAAATAAAGGAGGCTAGCGCCTCACTTAGACACAACTCACTTGCTCAGTTTGAGAGACAAGTTCTGATCTATTACCAGAGAAGAAGGAGAGAGAGAGTGGCGCATATATAGGAGAGGAATTTTTGTATTGGCATAAGAGATCTCTTGGCATTGTATTGGCTATCTATATTAAGGAAGTTTTGTTGGGTTTTCTTCCCCTAGAGGGTTTCCCAGGATAAATGTTGTGTCTCTTGTGATTGTGTATTTCTCAGTGATCTTGGATTATGATATTTTTATCTAATGAAATGAAAACATCTATAATAATGGCTTAAACATTAAAATTTTGAAGCTCGTCTGACCGCTTTCCGCACTTGACCATTTCTTGACATCTCTTTCATGGATCGTCGAGTTCCCAGGTTCAAGAAATTTCCAATTTCTAGTTGTTGTTTCTTGTGCCCGCTACCTTCAGACTTCTTTCCAAGTATATGCAATATGTATACAACTTCTCTAGAAACATACAAAAAATATATTTCTAGGAAATGGAATATCTATTGCAGATTTGAATATATTGGACCTTCTTTTCCCTCTTCTATACTTAACCAAATTCCCGCTTCTTTTTCCCCTCTACTCTCTCTTTCTGGTTACTTAGTCATTTTTTTTCTGAAAATGTCTCAATGCACACGTTGGCAGACTCACGGGTTCACATTTTCACTCGTGCTTTTATATTGCGACTCCGACCAATCACTATCCATTCAATGCCTAGCCACTTTTCAGATCGTTTATTCTCGGGTAGGCATGCTCTATATTGCACTTCCATTGTTATGTGACCTGCAAACAGCACCCGGACATTTGTGATATACAAATTTATTGTCGCACTCCCACATCATACCCTCTTCCGTGATACATGGTTTTCACACGAAAGTTACGAGACCCGCAATTTGACATTCGGGGCCTTACATCTCCTTGGGAACCCCTGTCACCCTATTTTGAAGTCCGTCTGACTGCTTTCCACACTTAACCATTTCTTGACATCTCTTTCGTTGATCGTCGAGTTTGCGAGTTCAGGAAATTTCCAATTTCTAGTTGTTGTTTCATGTGCCCACTACCTTCATACTTCTTTCCAAGTATATGAAATATCTATACAGCTTCTCCAGAAACATACAAAAAAGATCTTGCCAAGAAATGGAATATCTATTGTATATTTGAATATATCGGACCTTCTTTTCCCTTTTCTATACGTAACCAAATTCTTGTTTCTTTTTCCCCTCTACTCTCTCTTTCTGGTTACTTAGTCATTTTTCTGAAAATGTCTCAATGCACGCGTTGGTGGACTCACAGATTCACATTTGCGCTCGTGCTTTTATATTGCAACTCTAATCGACCGCTGGCCATTCAATGCCTAGCCACTTTTCAGATCGCGGATTCCCAAGTAGGTGGGCACTATATTGCACTTCCATTGTTTTGTGACCTGCAAACAACACCCAGACCTCCATGATATACAAATTTACTTCCACACTCCCACATCATACCCTCTTTTTTGATACACAATTTGCACACAAAATTTATGAGACCTGCAATTTGACTTTCGGGTCCTCACGTGAAGCCTCTGCGTCCACTTTACATATTTTTCCATTTCTTGGAATCTCTTTCACGCCTCCAATTCCATACTTACCTGAATTTTTTGCTTGCAGATTCCTAGACAGGCGGAGTTCACTTCCAGTGTTCCTTGACCTGCAAACAGCCCCCCAACTTCCGCGATATACAAATTGACTTTTGGACTCCTACATCAGCCCCTCTTCCGTGTTACACAATTTTCACTCAAAATTTTTATCAATACAATTTGACCGTTGGGGCCTCACGTCTCCTCGGGAACCCTTGTCAGCCTATTTTGAATCCCGTCTGACTGCTTTCCATGGCCATTTCTTGCAATCTCTTTCGCGGATCGTTGGGTTGGCGGGTTCAGACAATTTCCAATTCCTAGTCATTGTTTTATGTGCTCGCCACCTTCGCACTTCTTTCCAAGTATATGCAATAAGTATATAACTTCTCCAAAAACATGCAGAAAAGATCTTTCTGGGAAATGGGATATCTATTACAGATGTGAATATATAACCCTTATTTTCCGTCTTCTATAATTAACCAAATTCCCATTTCTCTTTTCCATTTACTTCATCTTTCTCGTTACTTAGTCATTTTTCTGAAAATGTCTAGCTGCGTAGGTTGGCGGACTCGCGGGTTCACATTTTCACTCGTGATTTTATATCGTGACTCTGACCAACCGCTTCCCCATTCCATACCCAGCCACTTCTCCGGCCCCATATTCCTGGGTAGGCTCTAGATTGCACTTATATTGTTCTGTGACCTGAAAACAACACCCTGACTTCCGTGATATACAAATTTACAACCAGACTCTCACATCAAATTGTCTTTTGTATTACAAGTCTACCTATCATCCCCTCTTCCATGGTACACATTTTTCACTGAAAAATTTTGAGATATACAATTTTCCTCACGTCTCCTGTGGAACTATTGTCACCCCATTTTGAAGCTCGTTTGTTCGCTTTCCATACTTCGCCATTTCTTTGAATTTCTTTCGTGGATCATTGGGTTGGTGGGTTCAAGAAATATCTAATTCCTAATTGTTTTCTCCTGTGTTTGTGCCCTTTGCACTTCTTTACAAGTATGCAATAGCTGAGGTTTAATGCTAACAACTCACCATACCTCGAGGAGACCGTCATAATAATTGTTCCTACACAACTTGTACAGAAACATGCAGAAAATATTTTTCCAGGTAATGGGATATCTATTACAAATACTTACTGACTTTTTCGCTTGCAGCTTACCGGGCAGGTGGGTTCAAGATTTCCCTTGCATTGTTTTGTGACCTGCAAACAACACCTAGAATTCCACAATATAGATGCAGAAAATATATTGCCAGGTAATGGGATATCTATTATAAATTTCAATATATTAGCGAAAACGAGTCCAACCGACCGTTTTCCTATTCCATACTTACCCACTTTTTCGATTGTGGGTTCCCGGACAGGCGAGCTCAAAATTGCCTTTCCATTGTTCCATGACCTACAAACAACACCCGAAATTTCGCAAATATACAAATCGTCTGTTGGATTGCCTCATACTTTTTACTTATAATAAAAAAGATTGTTTATATATATATATATATATATATTATAAAGACATAATTTGACCGTCGGGCGCTCACCTTTCCTTTGTATCGCTTGCAACCCTACTTTCAAGCCCGTCTAATTGTTGTTCATACTTATGTATATATAAAAGAGTCTTATTTATAATAATATATGTATATATATATATATAGAGAGAGAGAGAGAGAGAGATTATGTGTGTGTGTGTGTATAAAGTCTTATTTCTAAGTATGCAATTAGCAAGTGTTAATGCTAAACTAGGATTTGAGGAGATCTCCCAGTAATACGCATAAAACCAAAATTTATGGATGGTTATATTATCCCGTCCGAGTGTTAATTTCAAACATCATGGAATGTCATTTGTGCATCGTCGGGTTGGTCGTTCACTAAATATTCATTCCTTAATTCTAAAAATGAGTCCGACCAACCATTTCCCTATTCCATACTTAGCCACTTTCCCAGAATTCCGTAAATATACAAACCGACCGTTGAGCTGCCCCATCATGCTCTCTTTCGTTTTACACGTTTTGCAGTGAAAAACTATGAGACATAAAATTTGACCGTCGGACACTCACCTCTCCTAAGGATCCCCTGTAACCCTATTTTGAATCCCGTCTGATCGCTTTTCATACCTTGTCATTCCTTGCTTGCTCTTCCCCGTCTCTGTCACCTTCGCACTTGTCTATAATAAAAAAATGTTTATATGTGTGTGTG
>ML797448.1:91981-112340 GCA_009831015.1 Picea engelmannii
AGGGGAATGGGCAAAAAAAAGAAGGAAGAAGCGTTAAAAGATATTCTCAAAACCTCGAAAGCAAGTATCCTATTGCTCCAGGAGACCAAAATGAGCCAACAAGATGCGCTCAAAACCTTGTTGAATGTTTGGAAAGGAAGCCTCGGAGTTGTCGGAAACACCAGGGGTGCCTCAGGAGGGCTCTGCACAATGTGGGACGCCTCCAAAATAGACATGCTCAGCTCTGACATCTGCATGCATTGGATTCACACTAGATTTCTCCACAAAAACACAGGCTGTCAGGTAATCATCTTTAATATTTATGCTCCACGGATTTTGGGGGAAAAAATACACTGTTGGGAGTCCCTACAGACCTATCTCCAGCAAAACAATCTCACCAATATCATCCTTGGAGGAGATCTAAACGTCACTCTAGCCCAGGACGAGAAGAGGGGAGGCTCGATAGTGAGAGACCCGGCCAAAGAATGGGTAGAGGAATTAGCCTCCGCATGGGACCTTATTGATATCAAACCATCCAAAGGTCAATACACGTGGACTAATAAGAGAATTGGTCCTGGGCACATCGCAGCCAGACTAGACAGATTCCTCGTACAAAGCTCCCTCCTGCTGCTAGGACTCGAAGCAACCGCAGAAATTCTGGCCCATAGTGCTTCTGATCACAAACCAATAAGGTTAGAAATCAAAAAAGACCAAGTCATGGGGCCCATCCCCTTCAGATTCAGTCCAAACTGGATAAATGATAAAGGGTTCATAGAGCTGGTAACAAAAGTATGGGCCACCACAGTTCAAGGCTCAGCATCCTACGTGTGGGAAGAAAAAATTAAAAGGCTGAAATTTGCGCTGAAGTCATGGGCCAAGAGCCAAGCAAGCCCAATAGCAATGCACCTAGCAGCCCAAAGCCATCTCGAGGCTCATCAGCTGGCAATGGAATAGAAGGAGATCACCCCGGAAGTCTTGCAAAAGGAGGACATCCTTCAAAGGCAATGGCACCAAGCCTGCATAATGGAGGAAAACTATTGGAGGCAGAAGCCGAGAAGCTTATGGCTGAAAGAAGGAGACCGCAACACAGCCTACTTCCACAAACAAGCGGAAGCAAGGAAACAATACAAGGAAGTGACGGAATTTCAGGTCCAGGACAAAACGATCGCAGATCCAGATGGCATTAAACAAGCAGCCTATGAAACTTTTGAGAAGCTATATACAGACCCAAAGGACGGGGCTTTGGACCAGCAAGGATACCCCTTCACGCTTATTCCAAAGCTAATAAATGAAGACATCAATAGCAAGCTGACAAGAGAGGTATCGCAGCAAGAAATAAAAGAGGCCCTTGACCAGATGAACCCAGACAAAGCTCCAGGACCGGACGGGTTCACTGCCAGGTTCTATCAGAAGTGCTGGGAAATCATTAAAAAGGATCTTACCAAAATGATCCAGAAGTCACAGCAGGCCAGCAAGCTGGGAGGAAGCACCAACTCTTCCTTTCTGACACTCATCCCGAAAGAAAAAGGAGTGATTTCCTTCAACAGGTTCAGACCAATCTCCTTATGCACTACAAGCTATAAAATCATTGCCAAAGTAATCGCCAACCGTCTCAAGGCAGCTCTCCCACTCATCATTCCTGAAAATCAAGGAGGCTTTGTCCAAGGGAGGCACATCGCCAACAACATCATCCTGGTCCAAGAAGCGATTCACTCCAGCGTTTTAAGGAAAGAAAAAGGTATGGTCATTAAACTAGATCTCGCTAATGCTTTTGACAGAGTCAGACATGAATTTCTATTTGAAGTTATGAGGAAGTTTGGATTCGATTTACAATTTATAAGCTGGATAAAAGCCTGCATAGGATCTCCTTGGATAGCCCCCCTGGTGAATGGGAAGGTAACTGCCTTCTTCAAAGCCTCCAGGGATCTAAGGCAAGGCTTCCCTTTCTCTCCACTGCTCTACGCACTTCAAGCTTCAGTACTCAACTATCAATTGGAAAACTCCCAAATTAATAAAGATTTGCATGGACTAAGAATAGCACAAGGGGTGAAAGACATCAACCATGCACAATTTGCGGATGACACGCTGTTGCTGGGTGGAGCAAGCCCAATCATAGCAAAAAAATTCAAGGAAGAGCTGGACGCCTATGCAGCAGCCTCTGGCAACGAGATAAATCAGACTAAAAGTAACATTTATGGCTGGAACATCAACCCAAATGAAATGCTGAGAATTACAAGAGTTTTAGGGATGGAGGGGCACACTAACTGGGAGGCCTTTAAGTACCTGGGAGTTCCAATCTTTAAGTCTGCCCCAAGAGCTTCCCACTGGAGTCATCTTGCAGAAAAACTCAAGAATAAAGTCACTTCTTGGGGGGCCAACTGGCTGAACTTAGCAGGGAAGACAGTCCTGATAAAGGCTGTAGTGTCTAGCCTCCCCATCTATCAATGCTCGCTACTGTTAGCTCCAGCCACAGTCATCCAAAACCTTGAGGCATTTCAGAGACGATTCTTGTGGGAAGGAGGAAGGTAGGAAAAGAAGAAGCTGCACCTGGTTAGTTGGGAAAAAACCACAAAATCCTACATGGAAGGAGGTCTCAATTTTAAAAACACAAGGACTCAAAATCTGGCCTTAGGGGCAAAGCTTCTCTGGAAAATGGTCACTGGCAAAGCCACTTGGAGTAAACGAGCTCTTTGGAGGAAATACTTTCGAGGTTCTCGGGACAGAAGCTTAGAACTCCCATGTAAGGAGTTGAAAAGTTCTCCCATCTTCGCGCTCTGCAAAAAAGCGCTCCCTCTCTTCATCCCCCATCTAACCTGGGTGCCGAAAAATGGCAGGAAAATAAGAATTTGGACAGACTCAATAATGGGTGATCCTTCGCTAGATCAGCGCCAGGATCTACAAGGCCTCAAAAGATGGATGGACAGTCAAAACATCTTAACACTCTCAGACATCTCAGTATGGGGAGAAGAAAGGCCTCACCTCTGACAAGGGTGGGCAGTCCCAAATAGGCCAGCTTTTCTAGACAGTCAATGGGATGATCTCAAGAAGTGTCTTCAAGGGAAAGCCCCTCTAAAAAAGACAGGAAAAGATGATCGAGGTTGGGGCAGGAATGTTAAGGCTTACACCACAGTAGAGGGTTACCATATCTTCAACTCTGTCCCCACTGCAATGCCAAATCCATCACTTTGGAAAGCAGTCTGGAAATATCGTTCCCTCCCAAAAATTGACCTCTTCAGTTGGAATTTGGCGCACAAGAGTATACCAACGGGGGAGAATCTCCGAAGAAGGGGCTGGGAAGGACCTTTTAGATGCCCTCTTTGCCTCCACGAAGAAGAAACAACTGACCACCTTCTCCTAAACTGCAACTATTCAAAAGAAGTATGGATGAGGGTAATAGGCTCCCACTCAGCCACCAACTTACCATCTGATGTAATAAGCCTTCTCCTCCAATGGGAATTTGTGTTCCCCTTTGCCGACAAGAAAAGAAACCAAACTCTCTGGATATGGGGATTGCTCCCAAAGTTTGTCCTATGGAATCTCTGGTTAGAGAGAAATCATAGAATTTTTAGAGATACCCCTTTAAGTGAAGTCAAAACTACCACTAAAATTCAAGCTATGTTGGGGGAATCAGCTGCACACCTCTGCTCCACAGTAAAGCTACACAATTTGGACAAAGAACAGGAGAGTTGGATAGCCCAATTCAACATACCAGGATTACAAAGCCAACAAGGAAGTCACCCAATTCAAGAAAGTTGGGAGATCAGGAAAAATGGAAAGGAATTCGCCAACTGGGAAAGTAATATTAAAACGCCTATCCTCTACTTTGATGGGACCTCGAAGGGGAACCCAGGCCAGGTCGGAGGAGGGGGCATCATTGAATATCCTGGAAAAGACATAGCAACGCAATATGCTCTCGGACTCGGTATAGAGTCCAACAACAGAGCTGAGGCTTTGGCTCTCTGGAAAGGTTTGCAACTGACAGTTAAACTCAGAACCCAGGACTTGAAAATCATAGGTTATTCCAGAATAATTATACAAGCCATGATAAAGCGCTCCAAAACTCAAAGCATCAAACTCAACAATCTCCTTGATAAAATACGCCTCCTTTTAAGGAATTTGAATTCCTATCATTTCTATCACGTGTTAAGGGATCTAAATCGAAGAGATGATAAAGAAGCCAACCAAGGCGTGTTATTGGAGGCTGGGGTGCTGTCAGTAAATGGCATCATGGAAAAATTTGATATCCCATGAACCAACGCAGTCCACGGGCACTCAACCAAATGCTAGATCACGCAGGAGCAAAGGATTCGGGCGAATCGCTTAGGTAGACAGGGACAGAGGCTTTGGTTGGACGGAAGGCCAGGCGAAGTACAAAGAGGAATGGGGCCCCTGATCTGGTGGAGACAAGAGATCCGCGTGATCACAGCCAAAATCCACAGGCAATGATGAAATCGAGCGAGGAAGAAATAAAGGGAGGTCGGCCCCCTCCCATTCCAGCTCAAGCAAAGGTTTGTAAGACGTTTAGGAATCCAGAGAGGGTGAAGCAATAGAGTAAGCAAAGCAGGACGCGGGTGGTGAGAGATCGAAGGGAGATGGCGTCTTCATCCAAAGGGAAGCTGAGCACAGAGGAGCGTCTGAAGGAGATGGACAAAGCCTTAGCAAATCTGCAGCAGCTTCTCCAGCACCAGTTAGATTTTTTAGAGAACTTGGACGTGGAGGCTGGACGCAGGCTGGAACAAATTGAATCTGACATCACCATGACCAAAATTGGTTTTGCGGAGGAGCTGGAGAAGCTCCACAAGGAGCTGAAGAACCCACATCAAGAATTTGATGAGAGGATGGAACAGCTGGAGGCTAAGATGGCCCAATTGAACAGCAACTGGAGCCAGGAAGAAAAGAAGTAATCTCTTGTTGTAAAAGTAATTGTAAGCAAGCTATAAGCACTCTGGCACTTTGTATTAGCCAAGGATTTAAATAAGCAGCAAGCTAAGCAGTAAGGGAGCTAAGTCAGTGCATAGGTATAGTTTCAAAATAGAATGTAATCAGGAATGTAGGCCGAAGACACTTGGGGCCATTTTGTAACTGAATCTGTGGCTTTGACACTCCTCTAATATAAATCATATCCGTTTATGTCAAAAAAAAAATGCTCAAAATTCCAGTATTATCTTTGTTTCAGTCGAGGAATAAGTCATACAACACTTTTTATCACAGCTCCCTTACCAGGTATTGGGACTGGACAAAGGATTGAACTATCTCAGTTTTCACTTAAAACCCAATGATTACTGAAAGACAAATTGGATGTGGCTTATATCAAAGTTAGAAAATAGATTAAAGGGGTGGAGCTACAAATGGTTGTCAAGGGTTGGGAGATTAGTACTAATCAAGTTGGTACTCGAGGCTATCCCAGTATATTGGATGTCCTTGTCTTGGATTTCGAAGGGTATACTAGAAAAACCAAGGAAACTTTATTTCTCTTACTTATGGAGGGGAAATAAGGATAAGGAGGTGGTGCCTTGGGTTCGGTGGGAGAAAATTGAGATGCCAAAGGCCCTCGAGGGCTAGGGACTTAAAAATATTTTTTTTTCTCTAAAGCACTTGCAGAAAAATGCTTGTGGAGATTAATAAATGCCCAAAATATCTGAACTAATGTTGTTTATCATAAATATGTGGCCCCCCTTACAATACTTGAGTGGATTAGGAATCCAAACCTTCGAATGTTTAGAATCTCTATTATATGGAAAGCAGTATTAAAGGCTTTTGAGGTGGTGGGGAACGGTTTAGCTTGGAGGATTATCTATAACAAATTTAACATTCAACATGGTAAAGCATTATTAACATTACTTGCAATATTTACTTTTTCATATTTTCATTTTAATATATAGAATTTATTTTCTTATCTTAAATTTTTTTAAATAATTATTGATCAATTATTTTTTTTAAATTAAACAATAATTTTATATATATTATAAAAAAAACAACTATATTATTATAAACAATTATCTAAAAAACTATTGCACATGGGAAAATATTAATAACATTAATTGCAATATTTACTTTTTCATATTTTCATTTTAATATATAAAAAAAAAAAATCTTATCTTAAAAAATTTTAAATAATTATTGATAAAAAAAAAAATTTAATTAAACAATAATTTTATATAGATTAAAAAAAACAACTATATTATTATAAACAATTATCTAAATTTTAAAAATAAAAAACCAAAATGTTCTAGGGGTGGAATTTTGATGTAGGCTCTGTGCCAAAGTTTCTAGGGGTGGAATTTTGGTTAAGAATGCATATTACAGTTTACAAATCGATTTGTTTTAAAATCTTTTTTTTATAGAGTTAATTTTAATTTTTTATTAGTAATATATAAAATATATTATATCAGTCATAAGTTAAAGTTTATATTTTAAATTAAAAGTTTATATTAGGGGTGGAATTTTAGTTAAGAATGCATATTACAGTTTAAAAATCGATTTGTTTTTAAAAAAAAAATTATAGAGTTAATTTTAATTTTAATTTTTTATTAGTAATATATAAAATATATTATATCATAAGTTAAAGTTTTTATTTTATATAGTTTTGTTTGACATCATTATTCTTTTTACATGAATAATTGCATTAGGATGTTTGGATATAATATTAGAGTAAGACTAATAGTTGTTATAAGGATCTAGATGTCCTAATATAATAACATATAAATAAAAAGGGCTAAGCTTATTATCTATAGCTATTAGAAGACCACATCGTTCTATAGATTGGGGCAAAGGATAAGTAAAAACAACTAAAACATAAACATGGAATTGATAATGTTAATTTTCCTCTTTTATTTCAAAGTCTATATAGATGTGGATTGCTTGTTTGATTAGTTAAGTGATTGCTACACGGGTTTTCTCTTCTTGGTCTTGCTCCTCAACCACCACTTTTATCCCCCAAACAATTTTTATTAGGGCTTTGTATTTTTGGTCGAAAAAGTCCAACTTATCCAGGATTGCTTACCATTGCATCCCCTTCTCTTTAACTATCCAAGCAATAAAGGTTTTGTTATCTAGTATAATTTTACCATTCTGAAGAAGTTGGTATCTCTTCTTTAGGAGAATCCTATATTTGGGATCCAGTTTAGAATCTCCTCATCCACCTTCTCAGTGTTGAATTTTCATTACTTTCCTTAACATTATATTTACCATAGCAATTTAATCTTCTTTTTGCATGCTCATTTCACCATAGGTGATGCTACACCATTGCCACCCAACCATCGTCACCTACGTGTGTCTTCCCCCAAGCTAAGCATATACTGCAATATAAAGAAATATTTTGTCCTGGGAAACCCTTCTACACAACGGAAGAAGACCCAACAACTTTTATAGAGAATATCCTTGCCAAGAACCAGCTCTGTCTACTAGAGAAAACCAACAAAGAAGAATAATTATCTCCATAAGAGATAACCCAACAATGAAACAACATCAAACCCTACCTAAAGCGCTAGAGTATATGGCCTCCACTAGCACACCACCAAGACAAAAAAATAAACTCCAGCCAAAGTACAACATTCTTCCTTCCTCCTTTGTTGGACAGCTGCAACTGCAACTCTCCACTAAACTTGCGCTCTAGATGTCTGAGAGAGTGTGTCAAATGAGGAAGGTGTCACATTTATTTATACTGAATTGGGTAGGTGTAATTTCCAGTAGGGCCAACCTGTCTTCCTGGAAAATATATTTTCTCATTGTATTTTTCCTGTGGGGATGACTTCTCTTCTAGATCATTATAATTCTTCTTTATTATTTTTTGTGAGGTTGACTTCTCTTATGGGATCTTCTTTGACTTCTTGGCATCTTCATCTATAAGAAAATTTGTCCCGGAGGTGAATACCTCACGCTGCTACCAAAAACATCAACACTCCCTCTTAGCTAGGGAGGTATTCTCAATGATGTTCTCTTTTGGTCCTCATAACCCCGCAATCTATGCCATGGTCATGCAGACCATGCTATAGGTAGCATCATCACATCACACATGGATACAACCAATGTGGACCTATCAATCTCTTCTAGGGGCCACAACCCACTAAAGAAAAATAGGGTTACAACCTCGTAGTGTGTGTCATTATCATCAAGGGTTACAACCATAAGACGTGTCCACTTGGGCTACACCCTAAGGGATGATGGGTTACAACTGATAACAACTTATCAATCCATCGATAAGTGGCATACTCAACTCATTCCATCAAGGAGTATCATCACAAGACAACCTAGCTCAGTCCATTGAGGAGTACAAACTGGAGAAAATATCCCAACCACATGGGCTACACCCAAGGGTTGTTGGGTAACAACCTAGTACAACTTATCAGTCCATCAATAAGTGTCATACTCAACTTAGTCCATCGAGGAGTATAGTCACAGGTCAACCTATCTCATTCCATCAAGGAGTATGACCTGTAAAAATATCCCAACTTCTTGAGCTACACTTCAAGGGTCACTGGGCACCAACCCAATATATCATCACAGGTCAACTCGACTCATTCCATCGAGGAGAATGACCTGGAGAATGTCTCACCAAGCTTCAATCATCAACACTTTGAGAGCTTCACACATCTCTGGTTATCACAATGAATCACGGTGGGATCCAACATATGCCCAAACAATCCTGTAAGGAGCTTCCAAAGCCACACTGCTTCGCGTACTGCCATACATACTGCAATATACTCAGCTTCTGTGGTACTCAAGGCCACAAAAGTGTGTTTCCTACTACACTAGGAAACTAGGGCAGACCCCAAATTGAAGCAACACCCGGAGGTGTTCTTCCTGTCCAATGTGTTCCCTGCCCAATTAGAATCATCATATCCCTCCAATCTCATGTCAACACTGGAAGTATATCTCAGGCCATATCCAACTGTGCCTCGCAAGTATCTCAACACATGCTTTGCAGCTACCCAATGCAAATGTTTGCGCTGAGTCATGAACTAGCTAAGTGCACTCATTGCATAACAAATATATGGTCTGGTGTTAACCAAATACATCAATGATCCAATCAACTGCATGTACATAGTTGGATCAATCAAGTCTGCATTGGAAGAAGGCTCACTCAACTTTTTCAGATTCAACACTGTAGTATACCTAGGGAGGTAATATGGGGTACCTAGGGAGGTACCCAATGGGAATGTAGTTATGTGTTATTAGTGGAAGTCATTTAATGAATGGGAATGTGGTCATTCAATGTAAGGTGGACTAGGTCCACTATATTAATAAAGGCCCACTATGATAGTTGGATGTAATAAATGTGAGAAGGCTCTCTAGAAGGTTCCTAGGAGATAGAGAGAGCTATATAAATAATTGTAGGCAATGTAATGAAACATAGTGAAGAATATTGTGATTGTACAAGGAAGGATTGCTTGAAGAGTTTTATCCTTCCATAAGGATTAATATATGGTGTTGTCATACCTCAAGGGTTTTCTCTATTTCTTGTGTTCATGTTAAGGTGAATGGTTTATGGTTTATTCTTGGTATTATTCAATTATATTTGTAAATCTGGTATAGGTACTTAACAAACACCATCGGTGTAGCCATGGACTTATAGTCCAACATCCCAAATCTCCTTAAAATATCAATTGTATACTTCCCCAGACTCAGGAAGATCTCATTAGTTCTTTGTTTCCACACCTCTAGTCCCAATAAATAGTGCATCATGCCAAGATCCTTCATCTCAAATTCAGAGGCCAACTCATGCTTGCACCAAGTAATGAGGTTCTCTGCTCTGGTGAGAAATAAATCATCAACGTACATGATAAAAATCAAGGACTCTTCATCAACAACCTTATAGTGCAAGTTGTCATCAACAACACTCTTGTTGAAACCCAAACTCATCAGGTATCCATCAATCCTCACATACAAAGTTTGAGGTGCTTGATTGAGTCCATACATGGCCTTCTTCAACCTCCACACATGGGACCTCTTCCCATGAATCATAAAACCATCTGGTTGCTCGATGTACACCTCTTCCTCAATCTCTCCATTGAGGAAGGCTGACTTCACATCCATCTGATGTGGTCTCCATCCCATGGTTGAATTAAGGGCAATGATCGTTTGAATGGAGGTGTACCGAGCAACATGAGCAAATGTCTCCTCGTAGTCTACTCCCTCTACTTGAGAGAATCCTCTAGCCACAAATATCGCTTTGTGCTTCTCAATGCTCCCGTTAGCTGCATGTTTGATCTTATAGATCCACTTGGAAGTCACCACAAACTTCCCCTCGGGTCTCGGAACAATATCCCACACATCATTCTTCAACATAGATCATGTCCTTGACTCTTCCAAGAGTGAACATACCCCCACTTGACCAAGTTGGATGAAATCTAGTCCTACCCCCAAAGAATATAAAAAGCATAGAAACAACATATGAAAACTTCCAAAATGCCTAACCTTTCTTCCTATCTTAGAGATATCTTGGATTCCTCTTCAATGTATGAGAGAACAACATGGCATTTTCTAGAGAAACCCCATTCATCTTCATGATTGTATCAACATAGAATTGAATTCTCATGCAAAGTCGTAACCAAAGCTCTAGGAAAGAGACCGAACTATCATAGTTGACATCCCTTCTCCACTCACGTTCACATCAAATGGCATCATACTAAACTGCTACCACCCATCAATTGGTGTAATATGCATCTTGTTAACCCCAATGTTTGTTCCTTTGACACCTTATACAAAGACTATAAAATTAAAATTGAATTAAAAAACATAAAATTGAATTTATTTAAACATAAAACTAACATAGTTTACATCTTTAACCTATTAGAAAAAAATATCTTAAAACAATCCAAAAAACAAAATAACAATAGCCCATGGTCATTATGAGACTACCATTAGTCTCCAAAAAGGATTAACTTAAACACCTGCAATAGATATGTGGCCATTTGGCTTGAATGGTCATCGCATATGTGACAATTTACATATTATAAAGTCTATAACTAGTGGTGACATGATTATCTCGCCACCATAACCAGGTATAAACATCAAATAGAAGAGTTGTTAGAGAGTGGTCCATAATCACAATTCTTTTGAAAGTTGTATACCCTCCATCCAATACAGGAGGAACCACTCGATTATAGGTTGTCCCACTCACAATCTAGGGCAAGAAACATTGTTGCTTGTGCATACAATCACTATGTTAAATGTATTGTGGTAGGCATATGGAGCTTGTAGAAGTTTTTGAATAGAAAAAAAAAAAAAAAAAAAGTATGTGCACATTGATCACATAAATCAATGAATCAGGATGAAAACGATGGTTTACATAATTTAACATAATGTACCAAACCTTTTATATAGTGATTGGATTTAATTTAATTGATGTATTAATTTTTATTAAATTATTTTTTAATTAATATTAATGATTATCATTAAAATTACTTTTTAATTACCAACGTGGTTATAGTTACGTCGTATTTTATAAATATAAGTAAAATAAATAACAATTATGTCTTAATGGAGTAAGAATAACATTTCTCTTGTCAACTATTCGTTTTAAAATCAATTGAGAGTTACCCTTATAGTTTATTTTACTTTTTTTATCAATTTAAAAAAAATCTTTACTACTTTAACCATAATTTTTAAGAATGAAAGGAGTGGTAGGTGTGGGGATCGTTCTTAGTTTCGCAAGAAATTAAGAAAATACTTTTGAATGGGGATTGGGTAGAGCATTAAATAACCAAGTGGAGGTATTGGCTCTATTTAGGCGTTGAGGATTATCGATGAAAGTTACATCAAAAGACTTAATGTAATTGGGGATTCAATATTGTTTATCAAGTTGATGCTTGGATCCTCTTCACTGACTGAAGGAAAGCTTATAAGAACTATCAATAGAATAAGAAAGGAAGCCGCTAGGTTTGAAAGTGTTGAGTACTTTCATATCCTAAGGGAGCTCATTTAAAAGGTAAACCATTTGGCCAACAGGGTCATTCAATGGATTATGACATTATAAGAACAAAAAGTGGGGATACATTCTTCCCCATACCTTAAGTATTATCCAAAATTATGAATTGTACTTGCATTAGAGACAAATTGCATGTTAATACACAATGATGGGTTAACTATGAATCACAACAACCAAGGAGTAATACACTCGTGGTATCCTCACACACTCGGTGTTTAATGTCGAAGTAGGCTCATCAATTGCTTTTGAAGTTGAGTTTTATTGTAGGTGGTGTCACATCCCCACAGTGTGCCTTGCGATCGTACACCTCTTGAGGGTGTGTGACACCATGACGTTTCTCACTTGACTGCTTGGAAACACCAAGGATACTTTTTCGAGACTACGCCTCTTCACCTAGAGCATACCCATACTCTGTTCTAGGCTACCGACGAGTCACACTCCTACTCTAGTGCAACTCTTGTATACTTAGAAAATTGTTAACAACTTTAACACTGTAATGTTCTCAACCAAATTTGCTTGGAACATGTTGTTTTAGTGTTTTCTGGTAATGGTGTTTCGTCAAACAATTTGCAGATTTGTCTTCCTAAGTTGCACTAGGGTTTAATATTATGGTTTGATTGTGTGTTTGCATCAAGTACATGATGCAGATATAACAATGGCATATACTCAACAAGATGCAAGATCAATAACACAAGAAATAACCACAAATACCTCAGATCTTATTTATTATTCATATATAGTTGACCTCATACAAAATGGAGCAGATCTGGAATACAAATAATAGAGTAGAGTGTATGACTGATGATACCTCCAAGATACAAGATAGGGATGAATATCTAGGCTTCCAAAATCTTGTCCAAGCTTGTTGGTTACTACCCTCTTTTCCTACTTCTTAGGTTGACCCAGGTTCAGATCTGAACAAGCTTCCAACAAAGCCCTCTAAAACTATCGGCCCTCTTGGTAAGCCAGAAGGAAACACAACACACCGAGTGTACTGTGCAGTATCACCCAAGATAGTTCTATGGGTGACTGCAATGCTCAAGTGCTTGCATTCTGGGAATGAGTGGGGATCTGGGATTGTACTTTGTTATCTTCATTCATTTGGTATTTCATCCATCTATATTAAATACTTTGTCGTTCTTTATTCATGCATGTAAATCAACATATCTAACTACTTCATCAAGACATTCATCTAAGAGGTAATTATTGACAGAAAAGACAGACAATGTGCACTTCACATAACACATGATCTATCGTGGTTCACCCCCTCCTGGGCTAGGTCCACAAATATTTGGAAGCTTAGGCTCTTTTATTATGGTTCTTTAATATATGGTGTCGCGCACACTACAACTCCATTTATACAATCACAAAACAAACTCTATGACCTTTGTGAGGTTGACTAGATCGCACCAGGATCCTCAGCCTACGATCTAACCTTCAAGGTCTAGTTACTTTTCTCTCCAACAGCTCAACAACTTACAAAAAGGGTATCGAATCTTACAATCTTTTTCCTCGCTACGTAAAATAGTCTTCTCTAACATTCTATGCCCTGACCTAGACCTCCTAGGTACTTATTTATAATTATTATTGGCTTCTTAGCCATTACAATGTCTCACAAAAACCCTAACCCTACTGTGGTTAGGTTTCCCTACATGCATGCCTTGCATGCTTTCCTCGCATGTGTTTTTTTCCTTCCAGTTGTACTTTTCTTCATTCTGGGTTTTTCCTCCAAAAATAGCATCTCCTAAAAAATAGGCATGCTCCCAACAGGCCCCCAACACTGACATGCGGCTCGTCTCGAACCACCTAGGCATTGCACGCTCCCTCAACAACCTCTGCTAGGTTGTGGAACTTGTGTGTAAATTCCCTTCATTTGGCTTGGATCTGCACGGCTTTTTCTGTCAATGCCTCTAGTTCTTACGTTGTGACCTCCTCTTGTATGCTTAATGTGCACTCTACCTGTGTTTGCGCCATGTTCTTCTTTTCCTCCTCCAACTGCGTGATTATCTCTGTTGCTTTCTCTTAGAGAATTCCATCTAAGCCTGTCGTTCATGGTTCTGCATCTGCGTAGTTTTTAACTCTACATGCAACTTCTTCATATCATGTGTCCCTTTCAGACACTCGGTAATGCTCATTGTCTTATTCCTCTTCTTGAGGTCCTGGATTGTTGCGCTTATATTTTCTTCCTCCTAGTCCCACTGTTGGACCTGCTCATCTTCCTCCAGCGATGTCCAAACCTCTGTTGCTTTCTCAAACAATTATGTTGTTGTATTGACTTGTTTCTCCATCTCTACTAGTTGGAGTGCATCTTTTGTTTTCCTCTTCTCTTGGACCTCGGGCGGGGTCATGGGATTGAGCTTCTCTTTTAGCTCCTTAATCTCTTGCATGTATTGGTCAATTGTCTGCGTGATGAGTTTGATCTTATTCTCTGCCCTACTCCCTGCTGCATGCACGTTTTTTGGGATTTGGTTATATGTTGCATTCAATCCCTACTCTAGCATGTTTGCACGTTCCTTTTCTTCCTTGGTTTCGAACTTGATCTGCTCGACTACCAATTCTAATGCTTCCTTTCCATTCTTCATATGTTGCATGTATGTTGTGTTTGTTCGTGCACGCGACTGCACCTCCTGCATGACACTGACTTGAATCTTGTACAGTGCCTTGGTTGGTATCCTTTCCAGTACCAACTCTACTTACGCCAGATATTTCAATGGTGTCTGGGCTATCATTTCATCCATCTCCAACATGTTGGGTGTAACTATGAAGGTCGGGATCACCTACGCTATAGTTTGGATGGTATCTTGCTCATTCAGCGCAGTCCTTTCCTCTGCTTCTGTTCCTGCTGGGAACGACTATGTCCCTCTTACAAGTCTAGGCACTCCTATGATATGTTCTAGGACCTGCCTTATGTTGGCCATCTCGTCCTGAATTCGACCTCTTAAGTGTTGGGCGTCTTTGAACTCCTCAGTTGCGCATTCCTATACTTTTTCAGCCACGAGGTAGACGTCATCCTCGGTGATCGTATACTCAGGCAGTTGCTTGTGTGCCTTGGCCTTCTTGCACGAACCCCTTGTATGTATGATTGGTCTCTTGGGTTGCGTTGTTTCCTGTGGGGTGGCTATCAAGGAGATTTCTTGTGTTGTTGTATCCCCCATTCCTTGTTCTCTTACTGCTGGGGAAGTGTCCTTTTTTCCTTCCTACGCATCTTTCTTTGGCGCACTCCCATTCTTCTGTTGCGCTGGATCCTGAGTTGGTTTCGGATTTTTAGGAACGGTTTTATCTCTTGTACCTTTCTTAGTTGACCCTGCGTCTACCTCCATACCCTTAGGTACTTCTGAGTTAAGACTGGAATCTTCCATTCATCGTTCCAATCTCTCATGACCATTTCTACGTCTTCTTTCGTGATGCAGTATATTAATTGTATCCACTCCTTGCCCGGAGCCCTTCGCGCTTGGATCCACATGTTGTGCCTTGACGCTTTGAAGTTGGCTCTGTTCTTGAACTGCACGACCACATCTGGAGTAATTCTCAAAGTATTCATAATTCTCTCATGTGTTTCACTGAAGTTCCTAGCAAATGTACCTATGTTGGCACTTCTATGTTTGGGGTCCAAGTTGCTCCCCAACGATGTGTATCGCATTGCGTGGCACCGACCTATCTGCTCACAAAAATGAGAGTACGAGGGCTCCTTCTAGAGATGTACCTTCCACCTCTCTTTCACCTTCAACTTTTGTAATATGAATATTGCACGGGCCATACTCACGTGGTGCTTCTTCTTCCACATGATAGCATGACAATAGTTTCTTAACTGCCTGTCTGTTCTGATGTTGATACTCTATTATAAGCTCAGCCACTAGTTCATCGAAAAATATTACCCCTCTTATATTTTTGAGTGCTAAATCCATGTTGGGATTCTCATGTTCAAATGAGAAAGTGACTATAAATTTTTGTTGTAATTTTGTCCATTCTGCAGTGCCTCTGCATAGTTCCTGGTCTACATACCAGTTTGTTGGAATTCCTTCCAATGTGTAGATGAATTGATGAGGCCATTCCTCTGGTGGTTTCATCCTCCATAGTGTTTTTCACTACTCCAAGTGTTATGTTTGTGTCCACTATCCATCATACCTCTGCATCCCAGTGCTCCCCTTCTCTGCATTGAATCTAATATGCAGTAGTCGCTTACATTGGTACCAATCCTTAATTGTCTCTTTGTGTGCACCCCACCATCTTGTAGGTGTTACCTTGAGTGATATGTCTAGGGATAAGAGCCTCTAATTATCTAACACTTCATCTTCATATCTTGTTAGGAATTCTTCTAAGTCATTCACACCATGAAAACTGGGAGTTTCTCTTATCTTTGTACCCACCCATCTTACTGCACGATCTATTCTTGCACACCTTCTTGTGGATACTTCATGTAATTTGTGTTGCCAATTCTCCAAGTCTGTATTGTTGAAATTNNGGGGGGGGGTGAATCAGTTGTCTTTGAGCTTAAACAATGTAAGTCTGTTAAAACATTCTTAATCTTTCTTCAAATGATCATCAACATTATACAGCATATGGACAGTAAAAGTAAAAAACATCAATCACACATAAGGTATACACAGAGACAGATTTTCACAAGCAAACCCATAAAGGGAGAAAACCTCTTCTTCTTCGAAATGATAGGCAGTATTTTAAGTTCTATACATCATTTTTAATTGAGCACCAACTCAATGTGAGGCTGCTACCTCTGTTTTACAAGCTGCAACTTGTTTGAGAACACCAACTCTCTGGTTTTTCTAGCACCCACTAGAAGGAAGCACCAACTCCCTGGTTAACCTAGCACCCACTAGAAGGAAGCACCAACTCCCTATATGTTCCAACACCGACTGGATGGAAGCACCAACTTCCAGTTACACAGGCTCCAACCTGTATAACAGAGAACACTTGTTCTCCCTTGCACCACCCTGCCACCCTGGTTTCTCTGGCTGCAACCAAATGGAAGCTACAACTTCCTGTGTTCAAGCTCCCACTTGAACCTTTGAGGACAACAGTCCTCCTGAGAACCTCCCAACCTCCCTAAAATATTATATGAATAAATAAGCAGACAACTATGCAGATAAATCAATTCTTACTAATATTTCTTTGTTCTGTAAAACTGGTCTTCCACAAACTATTCTTTTGTTCTTCTCTTCCTCTGTCTGTTCAACAGGTCTGCTCAGCATTAACTCGTTCTGTCATTCTTCTTTGCTTCAACTTCTCTTCATCATCTTTTACTCTTCTCTTAGTTTCATCTCACGCTGTGCATATTCTCCATCTCACTCTGCACCTTCTGGTTTTCCCTCTCTTACAGTTTTATTCTTTTCTCATACCAAACAACCAACCTCACGTTGTCTGTCTCATTTTCTTTTATGCGCACATCCACGACGGTTGCACTTCACATTTCCTTCGGCAACAGAAAGACAACTGTCCAAGCAACTGAAACGCCAACTGATTGGCAATCATGATTTCATTTAACTAACAGATTCATAACTGAGGGGTTAACTGTGAGAGAGAACAGTAACCTTCCGATCATATTCCAAATTCACCTGCACTGTTGGATTGGCTTCATGAGATCTTGCATTCATTTCCTTTAAATCGAGTTTCGGCATTTCGACAATCCTGTGCTGAGTGTCTCGACACTTCATTTCACGATCTCCGAAGTTCCGATAAAGAACTTTTCTGTACTAGCACCTTCCCCAATATGACTATGGTCATAACCAAGCGCCTATGCAAGAAGCACTTTCGTGATTTCTCATTTCATGATTTTCGACACTATGCTCCGTTGACCCTAAGTCGGCGAAATTTCGATCACTTGTCACATGTTCTGTGATTTGATGGTCCAGATGTGATCTTGATTCAATGGCTACGATTGAATCGCGATTTCGCGATTTCAGCATTCTTGTTGCATTGGGTACTTTGCCTCTCCATGTCGCAATTCCTGAAACTCCGATATGGAGTTAGATCAACGATCCATATCTGATCTCTATTCAACGACTGCGATTAAATCGCAATTTCACTTATCGCGAGATCAGCGTTTTTGTTGCATTGTTTACTTGCCACTCCATGTTGCGATCCCCGAAACTCCGATATGGATTTAGATCAACGGTCCATATCTGAGATTGATTCAACAGCTGGGATTGAATCGCAATTTCGCATATCGCGAAATCGACATTCTTGTTGCATTGTTTACTTGACATCTCCAACAACATATCCTTGAAACTCCGACATGGACTGGAATCAACGGTCCAGATCAAAACTTGATCTGACAGCTCAGATTACATCGCGATTTCACATATCGCGATATCAGGATTCCTAATGTTAATAATCTTTGACATGTCCAACTCGCGATCCTCGAAACTCCGACACGGACTGGAATCAACGGTCCAGATCAAACCTTGATCTGACGGCTCAGATTATATCGCAACTTTGCATATCACGATTACGCCTGCTTTTCCTTGTACCTTAAAGGATATGCGGGTTCTTCTTGATCCAACGATGGTCGGATCATGCGCTTGGATCTAACGGTTGAGATCTGTCCTCCTCTTCAGTGCTCTTCTTGTCTATATTCTGATCTAACGACCCTCGTTCTTTCGGGAATTTTGAATGAACCCAACGATCAGAAATGCTTCTCAAGCTTTACGGGCTTTCGATCATTCGATCAACCTGAACTTATCTTCTATTTTCCTGGTTGCGTTTCCTTCGATCATTCGATCTTCCTGAACGTATCTTCTATTTGCCTGTCTGTTACAAACTTCTTGTACTTATGCCATCAATCCTCTGTACATTCTTCCTGTACTTATGCTACTTTCCATCAATGACAAGCATAAGATGTCTGTTAAATATTTTCCATTCACTGTCAGTTAAATATTTTCCAACAATCTCCCCCTTTGGCATTGATGGCAACACAAGCACCCACATGCATTTGGACTCGACTCTCCTCCCGAACTCTATTCTCCCCCTTTGACATCAATGTCAAAGAAGAAACACTCTTCCCCTGATCTGTTGCAAAACATACTCCCCCTGTCGACTATAAGAATTTTGGAAATACACCAGATATTCAATAAGTACTCCCCCTGACCAGGTGAACAGATTAGACACAAGAGATTATAACCCCCAACTTTTGACGAAGATATCCAAAAGGGGTCATTGCTAATGGTTTAGTAAAGATATCAACAATCTGTTCTGTAGAAGGTATATAATTCAGTTGAACAATTATGTTTGTAACTTGTTCTCTGAGAAAATGGTAATTGATTGGAATATGCTTAGTCTTGGAATGAAGAACAGGATTCTTGGAGACGCTAATGGCACTGGTGTTATCACAATGAATTGGAATGGAATCAGTGTAATTTACCTTCAGATCTACAAGAGTTTGTACCATCCATAAAATTTGTGTGTAACAAGTAGCAACAACAATGTATTCTGCCTCTGTAGTGGATAATGAAATGGATCCTTTGTTTTTACTAAGCCATGCAACTAATGAGTCACCTAGAAAGAATGCTCTCCCACTAGTGTTTTTTCTCTTATCAACACAGTTTGCCCAGTCTACATCTGAATAAGCAGTTAACTAGAAATTCTGATTTCTAGAATACCACAAACCATAAGTCATTGTTCCCTTCAAGTATTTAAATATCCCTTTTATAGCTACCAAATGACTTTGTTTAGGAGCAGACTGAAAACGACCTACCATTCCAACAGCTTGCATTATATCAGGACAGGATGTTGTGATGTACAGAAGATTGCCTATCATGGAGCGATATGTCCTTTGATCAACATCAGGTGAGATATCATCTTTACTCAGCTTGCAACCAACCACCATAGGTGTGCTAACTATAGAATAATCTTCCATCTGAAATTTCTTTAACATTTCTCTCAAATATTTTTCTTGAGAAATAAAAATTCCTACAGAGCTTTGTTTTACTTGTAAGCCAAGAAAATATGACAGATCTCCTATCATGGACATTTCAAATTCTGTTTGCATAGAATTAGCAAACCACTGGACAGATGATTCATTAGTACAGCCAAAAATAATATCATCTACATAAACCAAAACAACTAGCAAATTATCACCTTCAGACTTAATGTAAAGGTTATTGTCAACGATACCTTTATTGAATCCTTTTTCGTGTAGAAATTTGTCTAGTTTGTAATACCAAGCTCGTGGTGCTTGTTTTAGTCCATATAAGGCCTTCTTCAGCTTACAAACATAATTAGGATTATCTGTCAAAGAAAATCATTCAGGTTGCTCCATATATACTTCTTCCTCTAGATCTCCATTAAGAAATGATGACTTAACATCCATCTGATAAACTTTGAAGTTCTTATGACATGAATAAGCAAGAAATATTCTGATAGCTTCCAATCTTCCCACTGGTGCAAAAGTTTCATCAAAGTCCTGACCTTCAACTTGTGCATATCCCTTACAGACCA
>ML797448.1:112993-172845 GCA_009831015.1 Picea engelmannii
GTCACTGTGTGGTCTGAGATGAGCTTTGTTAAGGATATGAACAATTGTATGAATTGCTTCCACCCAATATGTCTGAGGTATGTTCCTTTCATTCATCATTGATCTTGCCATTTGTTGTACTGACCTATTATGCCTCTCAACAACTCCATTCTGATGTGGAGTCCTTGGAATTGTGTACTCTCTTTTGATCCCATGTTTATCACAGAACTCTTTGAAGTTCCCAGAACTAAACTCTCCTCCTCTATCAGACCTTACTGCCTTTAATCTTTTTCCTGTTTGATTCTCAGTCAGAGCTTTAAATACTTTGAATTTTTCAAATGCTTCAGATTTTTCTTTCAAAAAGGCAACCCAAGTTAGTCTAGAATAGTCATCAATAATCAACATAAAGTAATTTTCTTTTCTTGTACCTTCTTTCCTTGATGGTCCACATAGATCCATATGTACTAACTGGAGAGGTTTTTCTGTTGAAGGAAAGTTTTTAGATTTGAACTGAGTGCGAGTAAGTTTTCCTTTCTGACAGGATTTACAAACAGAGTCATATGGCTTTGATATCTTCGGAAGATATTTTACTACCCCATTGTTTCTGAGTTTGATTATGTGATCAAAATTTAGGTGACCAAGTCTCCTATGCCACAGCCAACTTTCATCATATTTTCTTAAGTTTCATTCTTCTTCTTCTTCTTTTAAAACATAGACATTGTTTTCTCTTCTTATACCTTTTGCAACTAACTGACCTAAATCCACAGTTTTTATTCTACAGTATTTAGAGGTAAAAACAACTTCACACCCTCGGTCACAGACTTGACTGACACTAAGAATATTATGTTTCAAATCTTCTACAAGCAACACATCTTGAGCTTTTCTTTTTCCGTTACACAAATTTACAATTCCTTTACCTTTTATCTTTCCAGGTGCATCCTTTCCAAAAGTTACATTCCCTTATTTGCTATCACTTAGAGTTAGAAACTTACTTCTGTCTCCAGTCATGTGTTTGGAGCATCCACTGTCAATATACCAAGGATTCTTTTTCTTTTGGGATGATAGCACTAGTACACAGTTTTCATCTACTTTCTTCTTCCATACTTTGACATTTTCAGTAGTGGGGATCAAATCTGAATTGTATTTCCTTAAGCGGCAGTCTGCAGCTTTATGACCATAATTATGACAGTTGTAACATTCTGGTTCACTGAATAAAAGATCATAACGATTGTTATGCACATATCTGTTGTTGTGTTTCACATGTGTCCTTCTCCCAGTCATCATATGATTCACAATCTATGATTGTTTGTTGGTTGGTTGTCTCAATCTTTGTTGTGGAAGATAGTTATTCATTGAATATATTGATTGTTCATATCTAAATCTTAAAGAACAATTTATAGATTTGTGACCAAAATTAGAGCAGAGAAAACAATAACCATAGAAAAAATCTTTGTACCTTGAAAAAATCTGTCTTCTTTGAGGAGGTCGACTTCTTTCATGCCAATAATCTTTCTGGTCTACAAATTCGGTTCTGGGGATTTTTCTTTCATTTCTTCTTGGTGGTTGATTTTCCTTCTTTGTTTCTGCAGAGTGACTGTTGTCATTGTTTGAAGATTTGACAAACTTGATAGATTTTGTATTGCTTGGATGATCACTACTTGATCCTTCTTCATATCCCAATCCAGCTTTCAACTTTGAATTTCTTTGATGATTTAGAATGGAGGTTAATTCTTCTGAGACTTTAATACTTGGCAGATTTTGATGATACAATCCTTTAAATTTCTCCATTTCTTTTCTAGTTTTTACTATTTCTTCTTCTAAGGCTTCACATCTGACTTTCTTCTCTAACAATTGTTGTTTCAGTATGTCTTCTATTTTCTTTGCCTCTTCTAATTCCACTTTCAGCAGAGCAAAGTCTTCATCAGGTTTTTTACTGTCTTTCTCGAACTATGTCAACAATTGTTTTTGCTTTGTGTTCTTAGTTCTGAGTCTATCAATTTCTTCTAGTGCACTGATCAGTTCTCCTTCCAAATCAACCACAGCCTCTTCATCATTCTCATCACTGCATGTGCTTTTATTATCATAATCCTCCTTGGCCATAAGCATGAAGTCATTTTCCTTATCTTCATAGGATGAGTCACTATCAATGTCTTATGAGGAATTGTCATTATTTGCAACCAAAATTTTCTTCTTATTATATTTCTTGTATTTGTACTTTTTTTCATCATCAAAGTTCTGGTCCTTTTTCTGATGGGGACACTTAGATGCAAAGTGACCTATCTTACCACAGTTAAATCATTTGAAGGGAAACTTCCCTTGATATTTTCATGATCCTTTCTTTAACCTTCTCACAAATTTTGCCTCAATATCATCTAATTCTGAATCAGTATTCTTGTCTGCTTTAAACGATGCTTCTCTAGTACTGAATTTATCTTTGTTAATTCTCATTTCATATGAAGTTAGAGTTCCTAGAAGTTGATCAATGGACAGAGTTTTAAGATCATTTAATTCTTCTATTGCAAAGACTTTTGGATTAAATTTATCAAGCAAAGATCTTAAAATATTCTGAAATAAGAGTGAGTCAACAAACTTCTCACCAAGACCCTTCATGGCATTTACAAGTTCTTCAACTCTTAAAAAATACTTGTTAATTGTTTCATCTTCGTTCATCTTTAGTTGTTCAAATTTCAATCTGTATGTTTGAAGTTTGGCATCTTTTACTTTCTCATTTCCTTCATAATTGTTAATAAGTTTATCCCACATTGCTTTGGCAGTATCAAGATGCATCACCTTTACAAACTCAGCTTCAACAAGTCCATTCAAGATAGCATTCATCCCCTTATCATTAAAACTAAACTCTAACGTATCATCCTTGGAGGCTAGCACAACAGGCTTTGTATATCCAGTCTCTACTACATCCCAAACATCAGCACCCAAGGCCATTAAATATGTTCTCATTCTAATCTTCTAGAAGGCAAAATTTGTTCCATCAAATAGAGGGGGCTTAGAGGTTGAAGTCCCTTCATGACTTGTCATGTTTAAGCTTACAGATCTACCTTTAAATAAAAGGAACCCGCTCTGATACCAATTGTTGAAATTACTAATACAACTGAGAGGGGGGGGGGTGAATCAATTGTCTTTGAGCTTAAACAATGTAAGTCTGTTAAAACATTCTTAATCTTTCTTCAAATGATCATCAACATTATACAGCATATGGACAGTAAAAGTAAAAAGCATCAATCACACATAAGGTATACACAGAGACAGATTTTCACGAGGAAACCCATAAAGGGAGAAAACCTCTTCTTCTTCGAAACGATAGGCAGTCTTTTAAGTTCTGTACATCATTTTTAATTGAGCACCAACTCAATGTGAGGTTGCTACCTCTGTTTTACAAGCTGCAACTTGTTTGAGAGAACCAACTCTCTGGTTTTTCTAGCACCCACTAGAAGGAAGCACCAACTCCCTGGTTTCCCTAGCACCCACTAGAAGGAACACCAACTCCCTATATGTTCCATCACCGACTAGATGGAAGCACCAACTTCCAGTTACACAGGCTCCAACCTGTATAACAGAGAACACTTGTTATCCCTTGCACCACCCTACCACCCTGGTTTCTATGGCTGCAACCAGATGGAAGCTACAACTTCCTGTGTTCAAGCTCCCACTTGAACCTTTGAGGAAAACAGTCCTCCCGAGAACCTCCCAACCTCCCTAAAATATTAGATGAATAAATAAGCAGTAAACTATGCAGATAAATCAATTCTTACCAATCTTTCTTTGTTCTGTAAAAATGGTCTTCCACAAACTGTTCTTTTGTTCTTCGCTTCCTCTGTCTGTTCAACAGGTCTGCTCGACATTAACTCGTTATGTCATTCTGCTCTGCTTCAACTTCTCTTCATCATCTTTTACTCTTCTCTGAGTTTCATCTCGCACTGTGCATATTCTCCATCTCACTCTGCACCTTCTGGTTTTCCCTCTCTTACAGTTTTATTCTTTTCTCATACCAAACAACCAACCTCACGCTATCTGTCTCATTTTCTTTTATGTGCACATCCACGACGGTTGCACTTCGCATTTCCTTCGGCAATAGAAAGACAATTGTCCAAGCAACTAAAACACCAATTGATCAGAAATCATGAGTCTGTTTCACTAACAAATTCATAACTGAGGGGTTAACTGTGAGAGAGAACAGTAACCTTCCGATCATATTCCAAATTCACCTACACCGTTGGATTGGCTTCATGAGATCTTGCATTCATTTCCTTTAAATGGGGTTTCGGCATTTCGGAAATCCTTTGCTGAGTGTCTCGACACTTCATTTCACGATCTTCGAAGTTCCGATATAGAACTTTTATGTACTAGCACCTTCCCCAATATGACTATGGTCATAACCAAGCGCCTATGCAAGAAGCACTTTCGCGATTTCTCATTTCGTGATTTTCGACACTATGCTCCGTTGACCCCAAGTCAGCGAAATTTCAATCACTTTCCACATGTCCTATGATTCGATGGTCCATATGTGATCTTGATTCAATGGCTACGATTGAATCGCGATTTTTCGATTTCGGCATTCTTGTTGCATTGGGTTCTTTGCCTCTCCATGTCGCAATTCCCGAAACTCCGATATGGAGTTAGATCAATGGTCCAGATCTGATCTCTATTCAACGGCTGCAATTAAATCACAATTTCACTTATCGCGAGATCGAAATTCTTGTTGCATTGTTTACTTGCCACTCCAAGTTGTGATCCCCGAAACTCTGATATGGAGTTAGATCAACGGTCCAGATCTGAGCTTGATTCAACGGCTACGATTGAATCGCAATTTTGCATATCTCGAAATCGGCATTCTTGTTGCATTGTTTACTTGACATCTCCAACACGCAATCCTCGAAACTCTGACATGGACTGGAATCAACGATCCAGATCAAAGCTTGATCTAACGGCTCATATTACATCGTGATTTCGCATATCGTGATATCAGGATTCCTGATGTTAATAATCTTTGACATGTCCAACTCGCGATCCTCGAAACTCTGACATGGATTGGAATCAACGGTCCAGATCAAACCTTGATCTGACGGCTCAGATTATATCGCGATTTTGTATATTGCGATTACGCCCTCTTTTCCTTGTACCTTAAAGGACGTGCGGGTTCTTCTTGATCCAACGATGGTCGGATCCTGCACTTGGATCTAATGGATGAGATCTGTCCTCCTCTTCAGCGCTCTTCTTGTCTATATTCTGATCTGATGGCCCTCGTTCTTTCGGGAATTTTGAATGAACCCAACGATCAGAAATGCTTCTCAATATTTATGGGCTTTCGATCATTCGATCAACCTGAACTTATCTTCTATTTGCCTGGTTGCGTTGCCTTCGATCATTCGATCTTCCTGAACATATCTTATGTTTTCCTATCTGTTACAAACTTCATGTACTTATGCCATCAATCCTCTGTACATTCTTCCTGTACTTATGCTACTTTCCATCAATGACAAGCATTCGATGTCTGTTAAATATTTGGCATTCGTTGTCAGTTAAATATTTGCAAACATGTATCCGAGTCAGAAGAACATGATGTGATACTCCTCCAGCTGAGTACTCCATCTATAGTTGGGATGACATAATCTTCTTCATGCACAATAGTTCTGTACAGCTGGTTGATTTCCTCCAAATCCAAATAGGTCAGTTCCACAAATATTTTGGCTTTGGATGGATCTAAGGGTTCAATGAACTGGTATTCCCTTGACTCAAAGGTCATCTTCCTTGTCTTCAAGTTGATTATGGCTTGGTTATCAAATTCTCAATCCAACCCAAGTAATGTTGGATAAGGTGTTGTACCATCTACTGTTTCTATTACTTCAAAATCTTCCTTAGTGCGCACTCCATCCAAATCTACTGTCACACCCTTCAACCTCCCAATTGGAAGAACTATGTGTTGGTTTGCTAGCTTTAGTTGAACCGGTGAGTAGCCTAACATTGGCTCTCCCATGCACTACCATGTCTTCTTTGGTAAGACATTTACTTCGGATCCGAAGTCCAATATAACATCTCCCATGTTGAAATCTCTAATATTGGCATTCAATCTAAATTCTTTGCTTGTCCTCCTTCTTGCATGGAGGTGATTGATTGTTCTTTGTTCTAACTTCCACTCAGTATTTGTGTTACATATATCTAGCATATTTTGTAAGATTGTGACAGATGATAGATCTTTGAATAATTGAACACGAGAGTGCAGAAAAGTTTTGATATTACTTACTTGGTCCCCAGGGTGTAATTCAGTGGTGTGGTCCATTACTGATGGAATTTCATACGTGTGTATGGCTTGAGTATGTTATGGGGAAGATGTAGATGCCACATTCTACTTGATAAACTATTGTCTGGCCTCCTGAAAATTTGCCTTCTCTTTCCCCGCATCGAATTGTTTATGTGGTTCAGTATTCTTCTTCACCCATTGGTGTTGTGTTGGATCTTTTTGTACTATGTCAGCTCTTGCCTTAGCTCCTATGTGTGTAACTATGTTTATATTGCTTCCATCATCCCTCACCTCTGCAGAAATCCACTGAACATTCTGATTGTTTTGATTCCTCTTTTCTTGAATCTTTCCCAATAATGTTGGACAATCCTCTGTATCATGATTTGTTGCGTGACAATACATGCATGTCGTAGGTGGAAGTTGACATTCTCTTTCATAATGTCTTCGTTGTTGGAAATTATGGCACACTACTAGACCTATGCCTCTTCCAAATCCTCCTCTACCTTGTCCTCCACCTCTATATCCAGTTTGATCTCCTCGTGATGCATTGCGCTGAGGCACCTGATTATACTGTGTGGGGTTATATTGTGGTTGCACATTATTATACTTAGGTTGTGTGGTGTTGTAATATGGTTGTGCAGGGTTGTATGGAGGTGGTACCTGGTTAAACTGACGTGCAACTTTCCCTGTCATCATTTATGCCTACACCCTATAGGTATATGATGTTCTCTCCCGCATCAATTCCATTGTCCTACAATCTTTATCATCATGACCCACTGATTTGAAAAAGTTGCAATATGAACTCTTAGGTATTGTCTGATACTTCTGCATCATTGGACAATGATATGGATCATGTCCATTTGTTTTACAAATATCACACCATAGTCCTCATGTTGGCAAAGGGTTTGGTATCCTTGTTTCCATGTACAGAACGAAAGTTGGGCACTCATTCTTGTGGTGTCCTTCCATTCTGAATGTGGTACACCAAACAACTTCTCTTTTCTCTTTTCCCCTATTCTGGTTTAGTTGAAACATGAGGTTCTTCAGATCCTCCTTCAACTCCTATATTTTTGGATCTATCTTCTGGTACTAGTTCTCTTCGTGTTGTAGGGATTCATGTAGAACCTCTACCTGCGTCTAAAACTTTTGTTGTCCCAAAGGGTATTTGAGATGTGGTAATAGGGAGTTCACAAAGAGATGTATATTTTTCATATCATTCATGACATAATTCAACTTACCTTTAAGATGTTTAAACCTCTAATCGATATCCAAAATAGACTCACCTTGTTTCTACCTGATTTCAATCATCTCATTCATGTATTGATCCTCTGATTTAGGCTTCTGAAATTCATTTATCAGTAGCTTCTTGACATCTACAATCGTCCTTGTTTTTCCTGGTGGACTGTTTGTAGCTAAGCTCATGCACCAATCCAGTGCGCAGTCTCTTAGTGTGATATCTAACTACGCAAGTTTTTCATCCTCATCTCTGATATGCTTTGCTTCCCAAATATTCTCACATATAAACAAGTGCTTTTCAAGATCCTATGATGCTTCTCTCTTGAATTCAGGTAATATGATGGTGGGATCATGTCCTTCCATCTTGAACAATGATGAACTATGATCTCTGCATGATCTAGATACTTGAATACTACTTCCTGAACTAGCTCCTCCAGTCGTTGCTCCTTGGTTGGGTGCACTTCCTATTGTCTTTTGTCCACTAAAATTTTGTTGTCTAAATGATGGTGTTATTTCTGGTGTATTAGTCGCACATGGGTTTATGGGTTCCACACTGACACTATCATGGATGGGAGTATTACCTTATGTTCCTGCCCTTGGACCTCTTATCTTTCTTTCATATGTTGCATGTAGGATTTCCTCAATCTGCTCCACAGCATGAAGATCCTCTACTTCTTCTCCGTCACTTACCAATCCCTCTCTCTCTGCTATGGCTCTCTTCTTATTATTCATCTTATATTGGTAGGGTACTCCATTTTGCGTTTATTTAGTTGTTTCCATTATCTTCGTGATCTGTGTTATAGCAAGATTTGCCTCACCCCATGCAATCTTGCACAGAAGGCCTTTTTCCATTTCCATATGCAGACTTGAAGTCCCCTTTTTACAAATCCCAGAGCTAAAAATATAAGTTTTCCACATATACACACCTTGCCTACTATACAACATGCATATACATAGGTTGCACCACTAAAGCATGCATACATTGGGAAATGTGCCCAAAATTGAAAAATGGTGTCAGGTTTCCATGTCACGTCACAATATCAATGATCCTTGGCCTTCCATATATTGGAAACGTTCTGACTCGACCCTTCAGTTCCACTTGAAGGCTATAAATGGACCAAATCCGAGCTATGGAAAAGAGGAGAAAGAATTCAACTTTGAGAGAAAAGTTACTCTGGAGGAATTATTCACTTCACATTGAGTCTGCATCTCTTTATCCTTTAAGTCTGAACACATTATTCATCCCCCAAGCTCTTCCCTTACTGATTGAGAACTTCATTGTCTCTCTTACATGAGCTTGCCTTTGGTGGAGGATTGAAGTGGTGGAGGCCTAGCTGGAAGGAACTTAGTTTCTCGGTTCTGAACCGTGTCGACACGGAAGTTTGTAACTTATTCACTTTTGTTGATTATATCTTAATATAAATACACTTTTCTCATCCAATTGATATCTTGCAAATATTTGAATTATTATTCCATGGGCGTATTTGTTATGAATGTTGATGAATTATGTTATTGAATGTGCTAAAATTATTTATTACCACCATATGCTTGTGTTGCTTGGTTGTTGAGGACTAGTTGCAAATGTATGGCTTTGGGTCAAGTGCTCAATGGTGAACTTCATAGAACATCTGGATGAGGTAGGCCTTTTATCTTGTTTTGTTAGCATATTTGATTATATAACATACTTGAGATTAGAGTTGATTTATGCAGTCATGTTTGTCTATTGTGGTTTACCCCTAGCCATAGAGAGATTTTCCTCGTAACAGAATTGGCGACCATATTGGGGAGTGAATCTTCTTTTGGGGGGTTTGGAGTGTTTTTCTCCTTAGATTTCTCTCATTCATATTGAGTTTCTTGTCGTATGATTCCTTGACAACCTTTGTTCACTCTGGGTATGAGTCTTTCAGCCTTCTCCTTAGCCTAACTATGTTTTTACACATATACGCGGGTTTTTTCTTTACAATCGCGTACATATGTGTGTTGTCCTTCTACAAGATGCGTACATATGCGCTTTTCCCTTGAACAGTTGCGTACATCAACCTTTGTTGCTTGTTTTTTGGGTTTGGTGGTTGTTGGCTATGTTTTGATGATTGTTGAGTCTTCTTAGGTCTCTGTAGTGACTGTTAAGTGTCTATGGAATGACAGGAAACTTGCCTTTGGTTGAATTTTTGGGCGGTGCCTTTCTCATCATATTTTCATTTTGATTGTCCTTACACCTTGGGCTAGGTGTTTTTCTCCTTGATATCCTACTTGGGTTGCCTCTTTCTATACACAATAGAGTCTTTATATCAAGTTGTTGTTCAATCCTTGCATTTTCATTTTTCTTATATTGAAAATACAAAAATATTAGGCATTTTACATTGATTGGCATTTTGATCTCTTGAGACTTTGTCATTTATCTTAGTGCATGTAAAGTGTTAACGCTTTGTAAATTCCCAGAGGTTGTCATGAGGTAGAATAAATTATCAAAGGTAACTTTATCCAACCACTGTGAAACTGGGATCTAGCCCTGTCAGTTTCAGAGAGGGATCTCTCTGTAAGATTTAGATATGTTTCAGGTTTCAAATATTAGGTTAGTTAAATAAATGTGACTGTGTCGTTTTGTTTTATAAAATGGCTGAAACATTGCTTACGCATCCATTGGGCTATGGGGTCTATGTTAAGGTTTGAGATATGAGAACATATTTTATTAGGTCTCTTCACAAGGTAGGATAATGCCAATGTTGGATCCTTGAGAATTTAAAGTGATGGATAGCAGAAATAGATGAAGTGATCAACTACAACAAATAAGCATTGAAGAATTTCTTTATCACAACATCAGAAGATAAACACTTAGATATTTAATAGCCAGAAACATAGTATACGAAGATAAATTATGCAAATTTAACTTCTTTTAAATGATCAGATATAGAAAACAAGATGATAACAAAGTAAGATAAACCATTCAACAAAGAGGAGTAAACATCACCAACATAAAACATGTAGGAATCATGTGAATCGTCCCTTTTTATTACTGGTATATCTCTTCAAAAAGAGTACAGTTTACAACTTGCTTGGGCATAAAGATCAACCCTCAATACTTCGAAGTTTGAAGTATTTATCAGAAAAATTACAATTTATCCTGTCATTAATGATCAGGACGTGGTAGAATCTGAATCTAACTAACTAGATAACAAAATACAGAATTGTAGGAAATGTTAATGATCTATCAGATTCTTTGAGCTGATTTCGGAAATGTTTTTGGTGAGTCATCAACTTGACTTTGACTGCTCTGCGTGTTGATTTGTACATCCACATCATCTTCTAGTCGATCAAGTCACACAGGTCGCCCTGTCTCTACTGACTGGGGATGTTGACTTTGAGCAGCCTTCGGTACACCTCATCTGTCTCTGTGTACTTAGTGAAGGTGGGTTTGGTGATGAAAATATACTTTATCTCTTGTTGAATACTCAGGTCTAATCTCAGAGTTTCCAAGAATGCTTTGCTCGTGATGCTGCCTTTTATGCCTGTGAACTTGCATCCTTCGCCACTGTGAGAATATTTTGTTTATAATCTGAGAGAGTAATCAACTTATTATTGATCATAAATAAACTTGGGAGACCTTTCTTCTACAAAAAGTCAGTCTTGTTGAAAAACCTTTGTATCGCGACATCCATTGCCTGAACTCTCTCCTCGAGTTGTAGCATTAGTCCCCTCTTGGTCAAGACTCTCTTAACTTCAATAATCGTTTCAATACTATCCTCAATTTGCAGGGATTCCAACTCTTCTTTTGATTTAGAATTTAAGAATTTGATTATCTTGTTGGCCTCTGTAGGCATTTCTCCCAATTCTCCCTTTATCCTGTCGATGGCATGTTTGGATCTCTGCACTAGATCATGTTGTTCAAACATGATTTGTATCAGGGGCCAAATCTATGTCAATGATTGATAGATTTCCATCCAAATATTTTATTTAGCCTCTCACAAAGTCTTAGCCATGACTGTTTCTTTATGCAGTTGTTGCAGTTCTTGTTTGAGTTTGTCTGACTTATGCCTCTCAGTGTTGTAGCTATCCTGGAATGTGAAATTTAGCTTTTGGAGATTTTGAATCTCTTATTGTAGTTTTCTGATTTCCGCCCCTTGCAGAGTCATATCTCCCTTCGCTTTTTCTAATTGGTCAGTTGCATCTAGAGCTGTCACTAATGTTGTTGCTAGAATTTCCCCTGTGTTAGCTGATGTTGTACTGAATCCTGTGATCGGGACTGCATTCAATGGTATGACTGCCATTTGCACGTTCTGCTCCTTCTCCTTGACTAACTTTTCCAGCTCAACTTCCATTTCTTTAATTTGAGTGTTCTACTCCATGATCAACTTCAACATCTCCTCTTTATGGCCTTTAGTCTAGGCCATCTATTTAGCCTGTGGATCTTCAGTAGTAGATATTTTCAATTGTTTCCTCAGAGAAGCTATGTCAACATTCTTATTTTTTATCATCTCTTTTGTTGCTTTGATATTGGTCGGATCATACCCAATTTTGAGCACCAGTTATTCCAGAGACTAAATTTTGTTATCCTTTGTTAAAGATGACACCTTCTCCAGCTTCAACTGAGTCTGGACATTGTTCAATGAAACTTGTAGCTTTGTTGTGGTCATGGAGGTGTTCGCCAAGGTGGAGAAAATCATTTCTCTAGTCTGTATGTGTAAATCCATCTGATCAGTCGGATGTACGTCTACAGCATCGAACTCGAATGTTTCCCTTTTATAATCAAAAATTGTTTTGGGTTTAGGTACCTATGCCTACAAGTAAGCCATGTGCATTCTCCCCTTTTCTGTATCAAAGGCGGATAGTAGTCTATGTTGAGATTTGGATGTTTGTTTCAAAAATTGATCATAGGTACTATTCGTCAGCATCTCGTTTTTCTTCTTAATCAGGTTATATTTCTCAAAAAGGTTCAGCCCTGTAGGCTCTTGTGCGGCCCTGGTCGTTAATGTTGTATCACCCTGCTTCTTCGACGAGGAGGTGGACATCATCGGCTGGATTCCTAAGGAAAATGGAGAAATATCCCCTTCCATGACTATAGTAGACTGAGTATCTTCTCCACCAAACCTTTCAGGTGTATGACTGGTCTTGGGCCTTTTTCTATAAACCTAGAAATCATCTGCTGAGACTTCAGTGACGGAGGGAGATACATATTTCCTAGGTCTTTTCTCTACTGGCGCCTGAGGGGTATCAATTTGTGCAATATTGGCAGAAGGGGGTTGTTGTTCGGTATCTATCAAAGTGTTCTCTTTCGACTCTGTCTAGTTCATAAACTTCTCGATCTCTGGTTTGGGAACATGAGTGTATGGGGAGATTTTATTCCTTAGTCTGGTTTCTACAATGATACCACAAGGATTGTAATGCCATGGGAAACTTTGCTTGAACTTCATCTCCAATAACAACTTGTTTGCTTCTTCTCCTACCACTCTACTATTGCAGATGAAAGAACCTATTTGACCTTTAATCCTAAGTTGTTGTTTCTTTTTAAAGGCCACAAAATGAATGACATTAGAGTTGATCATTTGTTTGATGCATTCCAGGGAAAATATCGTGACAGGCAGGAACTTTGGCAGCTTGTAGGGAGGCAGATCACACCCATAGACTCTAATCTCTGTGTGGTCCTGGTATAAATACCAATCCCCTGTTTTAGCAAGGTCTGATAGGTGTAGGATCCTCTTAATCTCTTCGTTTATTCTGGGCTCTTCAAGCCTGCTTAACATGCTTACCACTGGATTGTAAAATTGGTCGAAGAAATGCTTAAAACTGAACTCAGACGAGTTCCTCCTTACCAATGATGTCCAGGTTGTAAATGGTTGTGGATTGCCCTCTGTGTCAAGCTTCTATAGGAGAAAAGAAAACTTCTTTGACAGGGAAAACAGGAACATGTAGGTCGGTATTGATGAATACCGGAACATTCCTTCGGTGGGAAATTTGAAAAGTTGCTCATGAATGTTATCGGCCAAAAATTGGATGAATTTGAATTGGGTGGTGGCTTTCTCTTCGGTGTTGAAAATGGACATGAAACCCAGGATGGGTTCATCCACCCAGTCATATGAATAATACCTGAGGAGACAACATAGAGAGGAAATTATTTGGTTGCCTTTTGCTGAAAACATGGAGGAATGGTAAGGGGGATTTTTCTTTGGGAATTGGGTACTCTCGGGGAGGAACAATTCGAAAATTTGCGCTCTTTGGGGAAACGATAACTTTTGGTACATTTTGGATAAAATTTCAATGGTCAAAGGGGAAAAGGATTCGGATCTAGGAATTTGCATTGTTTGGTCAATGGCTTCGGGTGTAATGGTAAACATAGTCTCCAGATGATGAGACTATAGCTCTGTGACTCGGAAGATAGTGTGCCTGGAAATTGAGGGCAAACTCGGGAAAATGGTGAATTTGGGGAAAAAGATACAGTGGGAGATTGGACTCCCAGAGTCCAATCTCGTCACTCTAGTCTAGGAAGGTGTCTCTGAACCATGAGTGTAAATCAGCAAAATCGAATTCGCATTTGGGTTATGAGATCAGGTAATCTTTGTCAGCCGGAGGGATCCGGTCGAGGTCGACGGGAGGTGGGAGGAATGGATTTTCATCGATCTCTGAATGTTTTGAATTTGGCACCATCACTTCGACTGGTACCTACAAAAATCTAAAAGAGAACGATGCTAACTATAATGTCCAAAGATTAATGGCGGTTGAAGGCGAAAAGGTGAGGAGGACGATGATTTCAGCGGTGTCTGGATCGTGAATGGTGAAAAACGGGATTATCTAGACGAACAGGTATCCGTTGGGGCACATGGAAGAAGTCAGCAGGTTTAACGGATATGTTTGGCTGCATTGATTGGCCACCAGATCATATCTCGGGGACAAGGTGGAGGGTAACATATAGGTGATGGGTTCGTGAGGATGACGTGGAGGATAGGGAGTGGAGGAAAAATGAATGGGATGTGATGTGTTACGGGTGATTGGGGGGAAGGTACGTTGGCAGAATAACAACTCATGACTTATAAGTGGCGGTAGTGGAGTGTGACGTCATGAGGTGACGATGGTATGGGAAACTGGTATGGCAATTTACTCAGNAGGTTTGATATTACCTGTCGGTCGTAGATCTGAGCGTCGTTTGCTCAGCCGTTGATCTAGGCGCACTGGTTAATCACAGAGCATGACTCAAATTACCTTGTAGAAAACTTAGGATAGCGTCATTTTGTGGGTTTTTTGCGCTTCTTCTTTTCATTTTTTCACCAAGGGGTTAGGAAACAACATTCTAACATCAAAAAAAAAAATCTCAACCAACTTTATGCTTGTTTTATTGAAATAAAAACCAACTAACCTATGTCCTAATCTATTTCCCTAACACAATTAACCCAGATTAAACTATTGGGATAAAAATTACTCTACCATGGGGTTGTTTGATCAAGTTTAAACAGTTTCATCAATTATTCACTAGCTAACCTAACTAAGTTGGCTAAGATTAAACAGTTTAGCCAAGCTTTATTCACTAATCCTATTAGCATAAATTCAAAGACTTGACCATGGTTAGACTGTATGGATCAAGACATTCTTATTGCATGGAGTTCATCATTTTTCTTTTCATACCCTATTTTATTCTTTCTTTCTTTTTCTTTTCTTTTCTTTTCTTTTTCTTTTCTTTTTTCTTTTTCTTTTCTTTTCTTTTCTTTTGTAAATTATTTGCAGAATGAAATATTATTTACAACCAAAAATAAAACAAGAGTAAAAAATTTCTAGTCGCGAGTTGATCCTATGAAACATAGGGTGATAACAGTGGCTCCACCTGGGGATGATGCTCTCCTTGTGAGGTGCCAAGAACCTGCTTCCTTATGTCTTGGAAGATTTTCTCCATTGCTTCTTCTGCAACTCAATTTATTTTATTTTGAAAAATTGGTGGCACTAGTCAGTGGCTCAGGGCCTTCTCTGTGGGCTTCAACCATCTAACCAACATCACCCACACATAACCTGAATGTAAAAGAAATGGTTTGTACAGTGGAAATGGGTGGCTAGGTTCTTTATTGGGGTGGTAAATAATGCTTCATCATCCTGCCATTTACAAGTCCACCTGGCAGGTCTGTTCTATCACTGTCTTTGAGAAAAAATGTGTTATTTCCTCTAAATGTTTGAATGATGTAAGGGATTTTCCACAAGCTATCAAACTTTCCATGTTTACCCTTATCCTCATTTTTGGAATCCCACTTCAACACCAAATCACCCAACTCAAAATCATCCTCTTTAGTTCTCTTGTCATAAATCTCTTAGATACCTTCCTGGATAACCTGAGTCTTGTTATACACTTCTTCTCTGGACTACTGCAACTGGATCATCTAATTTATTCTTCTTTGGGTATCATTTGGCTTCGCTTTCACTTCCTACAATAGTTTCATAACAGGGACCCCCAAAGAAGAAGGGAAAGTTGCCTCAGTACCATATACCAACTGGTGTGGGGACATACCAGTTGATCTTTTGGTGGTCAGTCTATTAGCCCAGAGCGCATGAACTAACTTATTATGCCAGGACTTCTTGTTCTCTTGTAGCATTTTCTTAATGATATTCACCAGAATTTTATTTGAGGACTCAGCCAGCCCATTTCCATGAGGGTAATAAGTTGTTGAGTGTCCCAAAGTAATGTGGTACTGGCTACAAAACTCTATAAGTTTTTTGGATCTGAAGGTCGCTGCATTATCAGTTATGATTTTCCTAAGGCATCCAAAATGAGACAAAATATTAGTTTCCAAAATTTTAATGATGCTAGAGTCAGTGGCTTGCCTGCATGGTACAGCTTCGATCCACTTTGTGAAGTAGTCTATGGCTATGAGGATCCACTTGTGTTGGCCCGAAGAGGGTGGATGTATCTCTCCAATAAATTCTAAACCCCATTGTTGGAATGGAGCTTCAATCGAGATGGGTTTCATGGGTAGAGGCAGAATCTTCCTTTTACCTTCGAAAACTTGGCATTTGTGGGATGAGGTGACTTTCTGATGCACATTAGCAAACAATGTGGGCCAGTAAAAGCCAGCTCTGAGAATTTTGTTAGTTGTGGTCTTCCAACTTAGATGCCCGCCACAGTCCCCTGCATGGAAATCCTGCAATACCCTGTCATATTCATCTTTCAATAGGCAATTAAGAAAGATACCTTCAAGATCTTTCCAATAAAGGTTTCCATATAGAATACAATATTTCAATGCTTTCAGTTTAATAAATCTGGCTTTGGTCTTAGTTGGACCAGGAGGAGATTGTAAGTTATGAAGTAAAAATATGAGGTCTGCATACCAAGGAGAGTTTAAGAATACCTCTTTTACATTTGGAGTCGCCTGCTCTTCTTGCTCGTCAACTGCAGCCAAACAATTAATGTTTAAAGCATGAAAATTGGATTCAACCATTAGTTTGGCCAAACCCTGACCTTTGATCAATTTAGTGGGTTTTATTTCTATATCATATTCCAGAATAACAACAATCCACTTTCCTCTCCTACCATCTGGATTATCCTGAGTTAGGATATCCTTTACCACAACATTCAGAACATGGGAAATTGTAAGAATGGAGAATATAGACTCTGAAATCTTTTATGGCCTTTACCAAGGAAAACGAGTGTTTCTCCATTATATTGTAGTTGAATGCAGCATCTCTCAAAGATTTGTTGAAAAAGGCTATGGGTTGCTCGTACCCTTCGTTGTTTTTCTGCAATAGTATTGTTGCGATGGTGTGTTGAGATGCGAAAGAGAACAAAAAGAAATCTTTGGTGTAATCTAGACTGATCAAAACTGGGGCTTGTGTGAGTGCATGTTTTACTTTCTCAAATGATTGTTTAGACTCAGTGTTCCATCTTATTATGGTGTCTTTTTTCAGCATATTTGTGATGTTCCTGAGAAGTTCGGCCAAGTTGGGTATGAATCTTCTTAGGAAATTTATTTTACCAATGAATGATTGCAATACTTTGATGTTCCTAGGGTGTTCCGCTTTCTAGATGGCCTCTATTCCACTGGGGTCTATTTTAATTCCATATTTAGAGATTATGTGCCCCAACAACTTGCCTTCCTCTAAACCGAAAAGGGTCTTCTTTGGATTCAATGAAATCCTGAATTTTCTGCACTTCTCAAACACTCAATTGAGATGTTGTAAATGTTCCTCATCAAATTTGGAGTAGACAACCACATCATCTAGGTATATGAATATGATCTGAAATCGGATCTAGGAGCCTGACAGGGCTTGAAAAATGCTCAAAATGGAAAGTGCTCAGAATCTGATGAAACCAATTCCATTGTGTCCGTCTCGTCTTCCCGATTCCAGTGGTATATTTACTTTGTCAAACAGGCTCTGTATGCGAAAGTTATCACGTTCTAATCGGAAGCCCAAACAGGTAAAAAGTCAAAGGCCAACTGGTCAAAAAGTCAACGTTGATGTCAGTATGCTAACTGTGCAGGAGATGAAGTGGCACTCTCTAGTTGATGGTGACTGGGTAGGTTATCTAACAGGGCAGACATGTGGCAGGCAACTGGACCAGTCAATATTTGACAAGTGGCATTAATCTGTCAAATGGGGAGATGCCACGTGGCCCAGTCATGGGCAGCCACGTGGCACCCAGTCATCAGTTGAAGTGGCATGTTTTAAAAAAAATATATGTTTTTGGGTCCATGGGTTTTGAACCCATGACCACCACCAAGCCCAACACCTTAAGAAATGGTCTTTGCCAATACACCAAATTATTTCTTATGTTGTAAAACCCACATTATAAAATATATTGCAAAGTATTGTATGGAGAGGGGCTAGCGCTTGGCCATATGAACCCATATGACCCTGTCAAGGGGGCCCACGCTGGGCAAGAGGGGGATTATTCCCAAATCTAACTATAAAGTGGGTTTTATAACCAATTTTTGGGTTTTAATGGTAATTAAGCCTATTTTTAATGGTTTTGGGGAGTTATTGGGTAGTTTTGGAGCCTAATTTTTGGGAGGAAGTTGGGGATGAGCAACCAACTTTCCCAGCTATATAACCCAGGCCTGTTTGAGGCATTAGGGGGCATTCAAAGCAGAATAATGCTGAGGAGAAGCCAAGCCAAAGTCATTTTGAGGCAGAGAAGCTTTTGAGGAGGAGACATTGTCGGATTATTTATGGGATCTTCGGACGTCCGTTTTGCGTGTCGTTTTCTTTTACGGGTTCTAGAGATCTGGACGAACATGACCAGATCAGTCTTGTAGTCATTTGGAATTGTAGAGATGTACTTTTGAGCATTTGAACAAAAATAAAGAAGCCTCCCCCACAGAGAAAAAGGCCCGGAGACGTAGGCAAAGTTGTGTCGAACTCCATTATCAATCTGCGTATTATGGTTTGTTGTCTATTATTTCATTTCAGATCTGCATATATGTATATGGCTGTCATAATTCCTCTTCTTTCCTCATTCTTTCACTAAGTTTCTCAAATGGTTAATTAACGCATGCAAAATTAAAACTCAACCATAAGTCATTAAAAGATCCGACGGATCAAAATATAAACCTGCCAAGTTCATCCACAAACACAATATCCATTGCTTTTTGGAAAGTGGCGCCAGCATTCATCAAACCAAAGGGCATTTTCACATACATGAAAGTTCCCCAGGGTGTGGTGAAGGTTGTTTTCTCCTGATCATCTGGGTGGACAAGGACTTGGTTATAACCCGAGAAACCGTCTAGTAAGGAGATCCTACTAGCCCCAACTACCTTTTGTAAGATGTGGTCCATTTTAGGCAAAGGGTAATTGTCTTTGAGGGAAACCTTGTTCAGGTTTCTGAAATCAACGCAAAGCCTGATTTCGCCAGTCTTCTTTCTGGTAGGAACCAGATTAGAAACCCATTTGGAAAATCTCAAGGGGACTATAATATTAGCATCATACATCTTTTTAATTTCCTTTTCTATCAGGGGGAGTAACTTGGGATTGATTCTCCTAAGTTTTTGCCTAAAAGGTTTGTGTTCTTCTTTCATTGGAATTCTATGTTGTATGATACTTGTGTCATTAGATTTTAAATCCTCATAACCCCAAGCAAATACATCAACATATTCCTTAAAGAATTCAATGTATTTGTGTTTTTTCTCCAGGGGTAAAGATTTGGAAAGTTTTATCATCTTGGGTTTTTCCTTTGTTCCTATGTTACACTCTTCGACCTCTTTACCACTAGCTTCAATCTTAGGCTTTTTAACTACATCGTTAAAATCAAACAAGTCTTCTAACGAGACCAAACCTCTAGGTAAAACATTGTTTTTCAAATGCAAAACATTAGATTCTTCATCATTTTTATTCATTTCATCTAAATCTACCTTATTTACACTATCATTTTCAAAAAATGTTTTATTTACATTATCATCATCACTCTCTACATATATATTTGTACATTTGAAATCATTCTTACACTGCAGGAAGTCTTCAATTTGATCATCATTGCCAAATACCTGCCAGTATCTGATGTTATCTGGGACGGTTGGTCTGTACTTCACCTCCATTGTGTATTAGCGATTTGGTTTGAAAGGTATTTTGCATGTGGTTGTCAAAGTATCCAATCTTTCTGCCAGTATGTTCTAGCCTCTGGGCATTACCTGCAAGTCGATTTCAATGAAACATTCTAAAAAATCTAAAACAACATTTCTATAGGCTCTGAGTCTAGGATTCTTAGTTGAATACTCACCTTTAATTTGTTTAATGACCAGTTCAGAATCACCTCTTACCATAATCATTTTGGCACCAACCTTCTTCAGTAGTTTCAGGCCGAGCATTAAAGCTTCATACTCAACTATGTTGTTAGTGCATTGGAAATTCAGTTTGTAAGAGTGGCTTTATAAATACCTTCATTTGTGATTATGCAACCAAACTCCAGCTCCAACTCCCTCTTTGCTCACAGCTCCATCAAAATCCATACTCCAAAAATCGGCTAGTAGTTCATCACTTTCTATTGTTGCAGTGTTCTTTACCTTAGTGATTGATTTATCTTCTTGCATGCCAGGTGCATCATCTTCCAACTGAGCAATTCGATTATCCAGGTCACCATCATTGTACAATATGAATGAATCCATATCGGAGTGTGCAGAGTATAATGGGTAGTTATGTAGTTTTTCTTGACTGTTGACCATATACTTCATCAGAGTCTCTTTGTACAGTCTTCTCTGTTGTCCAAATACTGGGATGGTAGCATAAGACATATCTAACTACAAAGTGCCTTTCATCTTAGCTCCCCAAGATCTAGATAACAACATACCATATTTTGGGGGAATTTCTGCAACCACAATATCCATCACCATACATTTTGTTGGGATTTGAGTTAGGGTGATACATAAATATTTAATTAGCCCTATACATTTGACCTTGCTAGAATCAAAAGAATGCAAGTCCTTGTAGGGTCTAGTGACATCAAGACCCAACTTCTCCATCACAACTTTGGGCATCAGGTTGTGAGAGGCGCCGAAATCAAGCATAGTGTTGTGTAAGATTTTTTCATGGATATTCAGATTGATATAGAAAGGGGGGACAACACCGTTATCAGTTTGTCCATCCACATCAGGACCAAACAATAGCTCAGGTTGATCATCAGTAAGATTTACGGTGTCTGAGTGCATTCCTGATCCAATATTCAATGCTTTTGTACCTATCTCCGGTTTGATGATTAATGCTTTAATCACCTGCGACCTGTAAGTGTTTTTGCTCATCAGTTCGGACAGGGGAATAGGAATTTTCAATTTGGCTAGTTCCCCTTCCAAGCTAAAAGTAGTGGAAGTCTTGCTTTGGCTCTACACTTCTAGATTTTTTATCATAGTTCTTTGGGCAGAAGTATTTAGCTGACTAGTATATGCGACCTCGGTTTGATTTGATCTTTGCAAAATTTTAAGATTTCTTTTCGCAAAAGATTCGACATTATTCTTCTCAGGGGCTTTCTAGAGAGAAGTATTTGAGATTTTCTTGGCCTCGGTCGTTTTCTTCGTTTCAGTAGCCTTATTTGTAGGATTGTGGTTAGTCTTCTTGCTTATTAAGTTATATTGTATGTGCACCTTCATTATAGCATTCTCAAAGGCATGTTGTTCTATTTCCTCTTCCTTCGGATTCACCTTTGTTTGTGAGAGGAGAAAAAACTCTTGTTCTTCCTGAGTAAGAAAAATAGAGTCATCATAGTGAACACCCATGAGGTTTATGTGAGTATCATCCAATTCTTTGATTACCTCCTCCCCATCATCAACGTAATTCTCCTAAAGAGGTGGTCTAATCTATTGATCATGTCCTCTTTTCTCTCTTTGATCTCTTGGATCCCTCTATCTGATTTGGGGAGGGTTCCTTCTGAAGTTTGGATTTATGATTTGAGGGGCAGGCTGATTTTCTCTGGGTGGATTCTTGTCAGTGATGGTTAGTCTTTCCACCATTCTCTCCATACTTCTGACTATGGAATCTAGTTTATCATTTGAAGAAGACATGGAAGGATCTTCTTTGATTGTAACCCTTCTCTATGTTCTTTGCCTGGCTCTTCTGGCTAATATATTTGCTTCTACGCTTACTGCACTTTTCTGCATGTCTTCTAGAGTGATAGAATTCATTTCCCTTAGTTGATATGACATATCATCATCAAATCCATCAGGGAGATTGATTAAATCCAAACCTTGTCAGGGTTTAATATCAGCTAGAATTGCATTATAAAGATTGTTGAAACGAATGCACTAGTCCTGCATTGTTTCCCCTTGATTCCTTTTGATATTCTCGTATTCTGATAAAATCTAGGGAGGAATTTTATTTACCTCCCATGTGTCAAGGAAACTCTGCTGGAAAGCAGCAATGTCAACTATGGTAGCAGGGCATAGCGCTTTGAACCATTTTTTGGTTTCTCCGGTCAAACTCTGTGCAAAAAGTCTCATCTGGACGTCTGCTTCATCAACTTCCTGCAAATCAAAAAAATCATTCATATTATCAACATGTTGTTGTGCATTCAGAGGACCAGTACCATCAAACTAAGGAAGTCTAGTTTGATACTCCTGAGGCATGGCATGTAAAGGAGCGGCCAACACCAAGGGAGCATATCTTCCTGCCATGATTGGTGGAGGAGTTTGAACCACAACTTGCGTGATTGGAGGGGATGTGACAGAAGAAGTGAAAGAGGTAGGGCTAGGGGATGTAGAGTGAATTATTTGATGTTTGATGGATGTTGCAGAAATATTCAGGGAAGAAAGTTCTACAGATTGTTGAAAGTGAGCTTGGTACAGATCTTGATCAATATTTGCTACTAGATCTTCCAACTTGTTGAATTCTCATGGGAAGTGTTGATCAAATTATGTTCTAGGAGAAAGTATTTCAGGGGTTCTGGGTTGCAGGATGATTTGATCTAGGATTGTCTCACTTACAAAGCTGTCGGATTTGGTTCTAAAAAGGATTCATTCAAAGGATATGTCAAACTCAAGATCTTGGATGGCAATCAGCTTCTCTGGGAGAGAATTGAACCTATGAAGAGGACTATGACTCCCAGAACCTTATATAGTGTTTTTCTTTCTGAGTAACTTTTATGGATCGTCTACTATTGTTGCAGGTTCTAGATCGGGGTGAGACCTAGTGTAAACTTTTTTAGAAGCCAGAATTTTTTTTTTTTTAAGAAATCTAAACTAATATATACAAACTTTAATAACCTCTGAACATTATCTCTTTATAAGTTAGATTTTATGATTCGTTCAGAAATAAAGTTTTCTTTAGCTAGGGAAAATAAATCGTAGGATGAAAGTTTGTTCAATTCCCCAGTATGGTCGCCACTATGTTAACGCTCTATAAATTCACAGAGGTTGTCGGGAGGTAGAAGAAATTTATCAAAGGTAACTTTATCCAACCACTTCGAAACTGGGATCTAGCCCTGCCAGTTTTAGAGAAGGATCTCTCTATAAGATTTAGATATGTTTTAGGTTTCAGATATTAGGCTAGTTAAATAAATGGGACTGTGTTGTTTTGTTTTATAAAATGGATGAAATATTGCTTACGCATCCATTGGGATATGGGGTCTGTGTTAAGGTTTGAGATCTGAGAACAGATTTTATTAGGTCTCTTCACAGGGTAGGATAATGCCAATGTTGGATCCTTGAGAATTTAAAGTGATGGATAGCATAAATAGATGACGTGATCAACTACAACAAAGAAGCATTGAAGAATTTCTTTATCACAACATCGGAAGATAAACACTTATATCTTTAAAATCCAGAAACAGAGTATACGAAGATAAATTCTGCAACTTTAACTTCTTTTAAATGATCATATATAGAAAACAAGATGATAACGAAGTAAGATAAACCATTCAATGAAGAGAAGTAAACATCACCAACATCAAAAACACAGGAATCATGTGAATAGTCCCTTTTTATTACTGGTAGATCTCTTTAAAAAAATTACAGTTTACAGCTTCCTTGGGCATAAAGATCAACCCTCAATACTTCAAAGTTTGAAGTATTTATAAGAAAAATTACAATTGATCCTGTCATTAATGATCATGATGTGGTAGAATATGAATCTAACCAACTAGATAACAAAATACAGAATTGTAGGAACTGCTAATGATCTGTTGAATTCTTTGAGCTGATTTCGGAAATGTTGTTAGTGACTCATCAACTTGACTTTGACTGCTCCGCATGTTGATTTGTACATCCACATCATCTTCTAGTTGATCAAGTCACATAGGTCATCCCCTCTCTGTTCACTGGGTATGTTGACTTTGAGCAGCCTTTGGTACACCTCATCCATCTCTGTGTACTTAGTGAAGGTGGGTTTGGTGATGAAAAGATACTTTATCTCTTGTTGAATACTCAGGTCAAATCTCAGAGTTTCCAAGAATGATTTGCCCGTGATGTTGCCTTTTATGCCTGTGAACTTGGACCCATCCTTTGCCACTGTGAGAATCTTATGTTTATAATATGAGAGAGTAATCAACTTATTATTGATCACAAATAAACTTGGGAGACCTTTCTTTTGCAAAGAGTCAGTCTTGCTGAAAAACCTTTGTACCGCGACATCCATTGCATGAACTCTCTCCTCGAGTTGTAGCATTAGTCCCCTCTTGGTCAAGACTCTCTTAACTTCAAGAATTGTTTCAGTCATATCCTCAATTTGCAGGGCTTCCAGCTCTTTTTTTTATTTAGAATTTAAGAATTTAATTATCTCATTGGCCTTTGTAGGCATTTCTCCTAGTTCTCCCTTTATCTTGTAGATGGTCTGTTTGGCTCTTTGCACTAGATCATGTTGTTTAAACATGATTTGTATCAGGGGGCAAATCTATGTCACTGATTGAAAGATGTCCATCCAAATATTTTATTTAGCCTGACAGAGTCTTAGCCATGATTGTTTCTTTCTGCAGCTGTTGCAGTTCCTGTTTGAGTTTGTCTGACTTATGCCTCTCAGTGTTGTAGCTGGCCTGGAATCTAGAATTTAGATTTTGGATATTTTGAACCTCTTCTTACAGTTTTTTAATTTTTCCCCTTGCAGAGTCATATCTTCCATCACTTTTGCCAATTGATATGTTGCATCTAGAGTTGTCACTGATGTTGCCGCTGGAATTTCCCCTGTAGTAGCTAATGTTGTCATTGTTGTACTGACTCCTGTGATCGGGACTACAGTAGACGGTATAACTTCCATTGGCACGTTCTGCTCCTTCTCCTTGACTAGCTTGTCCAGCTCGACTTCCATTTCTTTATTTTGAGTTTTATGCTCCATGATCAACTTCAACATCTCCTCTTTCTGGCCTTCAGTCTCGGCCATCTCTTTAGCATGTGGATCTTCAGTAACAAAGATTTTCAATTGTTTCCTTAGAGAAGCTATGACATCCTTCTTCTTTTTTATTGCCTCTTTTGCTTCTTTGATATTAGCTGGATCATACCCAATTTTGAGCACCAGTTCTTCCAGGGACTTAATTTGTTATCTTTTGTCAAAGATGACACCTTCTTAAGCTTCACCTGAGTCTGGACATTGTTCAATGAAACCTGTAGCTTTTTTGCGGTCGTGGAGGTGTTCACCAAGGTGGAGAAAATAATTTCTCTAGTCTGTCTGTGTAAATCCATCTAATCAGCCGGATGTACGTCTGCAGCATCGAACTCGAATGTTTCCCTTTTATAATCAGAAATTGTTTTGGGCTTAGGTACTTGTGCCTTCAAGTAGGCCATGTGTAGTATCATGTTTTCTGTATCAAAGACGGATAGTAGTCTATGTTGAGTTATGGATGTTTGTTCCAAAATTGATCATAGGTACTATTCGTTAGCATCTCATTTTTCTTCTTAATCAAGTTATATTTCTCAAAATGGTTCAGGCATGCAGGCTCCTGTGCGGCCCTAGTCATTAATGTTGTATCGCCATGTTTCTTCAACGAGGAGGTGGACATCGTTGGCTGGCTTCCTGATGAAAATGGAGAATGTTCCCCTTCCATGACTTTAGTAGACTAAGTATCTTCTCCACCAGACTTTTCAAGTGTATGACTGGTCTTGGGCCTTTTTCTATAAACCTGGAAATCATCTGCTGAGACTTCAGTGATCAAGGAAGATACATCTTTCCTAGGTCTTTTCTTTGTTGGTGCCTGAGGGGTATCATTCTATGCAATACTGGCAGAAGGGAGATGTTGTTCGATATCTATCAGAGTGTTTTCTTCCCACTCTGTCTAGTTCATGAAATTATTGATCTCTGGTTTGGGAACATGAGCGTATGGAGAGATTTCATTCCTTAGTTTGGTTTCTGCAATGATACCACAAGGATCGTAATGCCATGGGAAACTTTGCTTGATTTTCATCTCCAGTAACAACTTGTTTTCTTCTTCTCCTGTCGCTCTGCTATTGCAGATGAAAGAACCTATTTGACCTTTAATCCTGAACTATTGTTTTTTTAAAGGCCACAAAATGAATGTCATCAGAGTTGATCGTTTGTCTGATGTATTCCAGGGCAAATATCCTGACAGGAAAGAAATTTGGTAGCTTGTAGGGGGGCAGCTCACACCCATAGACTCTAATCTCTGTGTGGTCCTGGTATAAATACCAATCCCCTGTTTTAGAAAGGTCTGGTAGGTGTAGGATCCTCTGAATCTCTTCGTTTATTCTGGGCTCTTCCTGCCCGCTTAACATGCTTACCACTAGATGGTAAAATTGGTCAACAAAATGCTTAAAACTGAACTCAGACGAGTTTCTCCTTGCCAACGGTGTCCAGGCTATAACCGATTATGGATTTCCCTCTATGTCAAGATTTTGTAGGAGAAAAGAAAACTTCTTTGACTGGGAAAACAGGAACATGTAGGCCAGTATTGATGAATACCGGAACATTCCTTCGGTGGGAAATTCGAAAAGTTGCTCGTGAATGTTATTGGCCAAAAATTGGTCGAAGTTAAACTAGGTGGTGGATTTCTCTTCGGTGGAGAAAATGGACATGAAACCTAGGATGGGTTCGTCCACCCACTCATCTGAATAATACTCGAGCAGATAACATAGAGAGGAAATTATTTGGTTGCCTTTTGCTGAAAACATGGAGGAATGGTAAGGGGGATTTTTCTTGGGGAATTGGGTACTCTCAGGGAGGAACAATTTGAAAATTTGCGCTCTTTCGAGAAATGATAACTTTTGGTACATTTTGGTTAAAATTTCAATGGTGAAAGGGGAAAAGGATTCAGATCTAGGAATTTGCATCATCTGGTCAACGACTTTGGGTGTAATGGTAAACAGGGTCTCTCCAGATGATGAGACGATAGCTATGTGACTGGGAAGATAGTGCGCCTGGCACTTGAGGGTGAACTTGGGAAAATGCTGAATTTGGGGGAAAAAATACAGTGGGAGATTGGACTCCCAGAGTCTAATCTCATCACTCTGGTCTAGGAAGGTGTCTCTGAACCATGAGTGTAAATAAAAAAATGGAATTCGCATTTGGGTTCTAAGATCAGGTAATCTTTGTCAGCCAGAGGGATCTGGTCGAGGTCGACAGGAGTAGGAGGAATGGATTTTCATCGATCTCTGAGTGTTTAGGCTTTGGCGCCATCAATTCGAATGGTACCTGTAAAAATCTGAAAGAGAACGACGCTAATTGTGATGTCCAGAGATTAATGGCGATTGAAGGCAAAAAGGTGAGGAGGACGATGATTTCAGCAGCGTCTGGATCGTGAATGGTGAAAAAATGGTGAAAACAGGATTATCTAGATGAATGGGTATCCCTTGGGGTGCGGGGGAGAAGTCAACAGGTTTAACATATATGTTTGGCATCATTGATTAGCCAACGGATATCTCGGGGACGAGGTGGAGGGTAACAAATAGGTGATGGGTTCTTGAGGATGACGTGAAGGATAGGGAGTCGAGGACAAGTGAATGGGATGTGACATGTTACGGGTGATTGGGGGGGAGGTACGCTGGCAGAATAACAACGCATGACTTATAAGCGGCGGTAGTGGAGTGTGACGTCGTGAGGCGGCGATGGTATGGGGAACTGGTATGGAAGTTTAATCAGAGGGGGGGGTAGGTGGTAATTGGTTTGGATCAAGGGAGGTCTGAGTTAACACAAACACACCATGTTAGGATGGGACCCACCAGAGAATACCACCAACTCGGACCCCCCCCCTCCGTTAAAGGTAGATCGGTCGGGGGGGTTCGATATTACCTGTCAGTCGTAGATCTGAGCATCATTTTCTTAGTCATTGATCTAGGTGCACTGGTTAATCATAGAGAACGACTCATATTAACTTGCGGAAAACTTAGGATAGCATCATTTTGTGGGTTTTTTGCGTTGCTTCTTTTCATTTTGTCACCAAGGGGTTAGGAAACAACATTCTAACATCAAAACAAAGAATCTCAACCAACTTTATGCTTGTTTATTGAAATAAAAACCAACTAACCTATGTCTTAATCTATTTATCTAACACAATTAACCCATATTATACTGTTGGGCTAAAAATTACTCTACCCTGGGGCTATTTGATCAAGTTTAAATAGTTTGATCAAATTTATTCACTAGCTAACCTAACTAATTTGGCTAAGATTAAACAATTTAGCCAAGCTTTATTCACTAATCCCATCAGCATAAATTCAAAGACTTGACCATGGTTAGACTGTATGGATCAAGACATTCTTATTGCATGGGGTTGATCATTTTTCTTTTCATACCCTCTTTTATTCTTTCTTTCTTTTTCTTTTATTTTTCTTTTATTTTTCTTTTCTTTTCTTTTCTTTTTCTTTTCTTTTTTCTTTTCTTTTTTCTTTTTCTTTTTTTTTTCTTTTTCTTTTCTTTTCTTTTCTTTTGTAAATTATTTGCAAAATGAAATATTATTTACAACCAAAAATACAACAAAACTAAAAAAATTCCAGTCACCAATTGATCCTATGAAACATAGGGTTATAACATAAATAAAGATTGAATTTTTATTTAGAATTGCAGAATTGAATTTTTAGGAAGCATATCATTTATTGGAAATTGAAGTTAGGACTTTGCATTGTATTCATATTCATTTATTCTACTTGTTGAGTCATAACATCACTAGTTTCACAACAGCACCTTTTCAGTAAGCAAGGCCATTAAAATTAACGCTATAATTTAAAATTGATTAGTAACGATTTTATTTTCTAGGGTGTACAAACTAGCTTAGGATTTAGTGCCTTGGAATAGGATTTTGTGAGTAAACTTCTCCAAGGCTATTAAATCAACATATGTGTCTGGCTAAGGGAGTGGAGAAATCCATTGTGAAATCGGTAATATCAGGAAGCTCATCTTACACCGGAGTTAAGCACAAGGTCACGTGAGGTTGGTTGAAGGGATATCCCCTTGATACCTTCTTAGCATTAGATATATTTCTAGGGATCTATTCGTATATGGGGATCTTGCTAGTGCCTTTACCTTCATGAGAGTTGGTGCTTTCAAGGTTTTGGGCTTTGCTACCTTGCCCATACGGTGGACCTAACTTACGACTCTTCGCATATGCATCTGTTATATCGTGGTTTCTTAGTTACTTGACTTAGGTGCCACATAGGTTACTTGCAGAGGTTATTTTGCAGGTACCCTGAGTAAGATAAGGGTCAGACAACACACAACCTTTATGGAGGATTACCTCTCCGAGGGGATCTGACCGACTAGTTGTTAAGACCACGAGGGCCCTTATAACTAATTCTGATACCTCTGATCTTTAGCAGGGAGCCTCAGGCCCCTCTTGGGCGAGGCATACCTATTTTAGGGAGGGAGGCCCCTTTCAACCACTTTATCTTGTTTGTGTGCAGTTTTGTCGTTTGATTATTTTTTGTGTCCTCTTTGATTACTAGTTGGTCTTAGGATTTTTTTTTATATCTTGAATATTAAGTCACTGTGGAGTCAGACCAGCTTCCCTGCCAGTCTTGTCGCTTGTTATAATTACCACCGAATTTTGAGTCTTTTCCTTCTAAAAGGCGTAGAGTTATTAAACGTGGTACACACACCTCTACTTATCAGACTTGTGATTCTACAAGGATGAGTATTGAACTGAGTCATCAAGATATTGGAAGCCCCTCAACTCCCATACCTACTATAGTTAATGGCACCCCTTCGACTCCTGCAACCAAAATGGTTGTAGTGCCAAAGGCACCTATCATCATGATTGTCATTCCTATAATGAATGATCAACCTATTGCCACGAACCCATTTGAGTCTCTTGGTCACTCATCGGGATATAATGTTCAGTCCATCCCAATGGCTTCTAGTCATTTTTCCTATGGTATGCCAAATTTTACTTCGCGGTTTTCAAACTCCATCCTAGTCGTTGGCCCTAATGCTAGCATTGGATTTGGGGGCACAACTCCTCCTTATACTCCGTTCTCGTTTGGTGGCTCTCGAATCCCTCAAATGACTCCTAACATGGGAGGAATTCCTTCTTTTAACTCTGGGTCTAATCATGTTTCTTTTGAGTGGAGTAACCAACCTAGCGGACAAGCTTCCGCTCAAGTTTTGTCCTTTATCCTCACCTCCTCAGTGTTGATTCTGACCAACATGTTTGGCATGATGAATCTACCTTTATCCTCCATATTCACACCTGGAGGAAGTCAGTTTCACACCTTGGGAAACCCCCAACCCGGAGCCACTCCAACTAGGGGCAGTTTTTATAACCCTCATCAGAACATTCCTAATGGAATGGTGCCCAACCAACCTCTTATGAATCAGCCTGGAGGAGGATAATACAATCCTGGACATGGCCATGGTGCTTACTAGAACCCTGGATGGGCTGTGATTCCCCAAACACAATATTTCCAGAGAGCTTGGGGCCAAATGTCGCAACCCCATCTCCCTTTCCTGTCCACACTCAACCTGCCAGACTTGTCTAAGTTGATGAACAACCCTATGTGTCATGATCCTACATGGCCCCCCGTTCCCACCAAGCTTCCTTCGAATATTCTGAAATTTGAAGGGAAGAATGGCAAGGACCCTAGTGATCACGTTACCACCTTTCACTTATGGTGCTCTTCGAATTCCCTTAACAATGATTCCATTCGGTTAAGATTATTTCAATGCACCCTCATAGGGGTTGCCACAAAATGGCATATCGCGCTACTAGGGGGTCATACGGGACCTTTAGTCATATGGTTTTAGTCTTCCTTAACCACTTCCAATTGTCGGTTCGTTACAATGCTAGCCTAGAAATTATGTCAACCTTACACTAGGACAAATCCACTCATATCTCGGATCACATCCAGGAGTTGCGTAGATGGAAGAGTTTGATCAAGACCTGCATACCCCCAGAATTCATGTTAGAATGGTTCCTTAAGTCCTTACATCCTCCTATTTCAAGGGATGTTGCTACATCTGGGGTTACATCTGAGGAAGAATAAATCTTCACAGACAATCAGTTACATCTTATATACTCTCAGTCTGGGATGTTATACGAGATTCTTCCAGATGCACTGAGGTCAAACTATGACCCTAGAGAAAATCCTGGACCTCATGCCAAAGCCATTGTAGGCTCTGCCAATGTGAAATACGCGGACTCGGTGACAATCCATTTGAAAGAGTTGTCTCTAAACCAGTCTACAACAGGGACAACTTCGTCTATGTCTTCCAATCCCACTCAGTCGACGGATGTACATTCTGTGCAATCCTCGATCGGCCCAAATGGTAACTAGCAACCAGGTGGGAATAAGAAGAAAGGATGTATTAATAATCGTAAGGGTGGGAAGAATAAACCCAAGGACAATGGTAATAATGAGAGGAAAAATAAAAATTTTGGTGAGGGCAAGAAATAAAGGCGTAAGGTGAAATTTCCCTGTAAGCTTTGTACAGACGATCATCTTAGTCATTTATGCCCCAAAATTGTGGAAGCTGCAAGGCTCTTATCTCTACTGCCCATCGAGTTGAAGAACCCTTTCCCACATAACCAACACATGGCCTCGAGCTCCTCAAATGCCGAAAATGCGGTCAATGGGAATCAAAACCCACCGACACAAGACGATGACCATTTGTACATCAATATGGTCAATTCTCAGGTTAATGTAGCCACCCAGTCTCACGATTATAGTTCTCCACAAATTGTACCTAGTCTGGAATCTCCTCCTCCTCCAAAGATGCCCTTGTAGATCAAAAAACTAGAGCTACCGCCTCGTATTCTAAAAGGATTAGTCAAGCACTCTACACACAATCCAAATGCTAGAGCTGCCCAAAATTACTCTATTGTTGAGGACCTGGGTAAAACCCCTTGTGCGATGTCGGCTCTGGAGGTACTCCAAACGTATCCTTCATAGAGGAATTCCTTGTTATCTGCGTTAGGAACTCTAGACCCCAGTGGCTCGAAATTTATCAAGTTTTACGTCACAGATGTGAAGCCTCGCTTACCTTACCATGAGGCATTCCAAATCTACGTGGGTTACTCGAAGTATACCATCAAGTGTGCGGTTGTTGATGAAGGCGTTGCAGCATGTGTGATGTCCCTAGTCTGTTGGAAAGATCTCGGCTCTCCAACTCTCTCTCAATATTTTACCATGTTGATTGCTTTTGATGGTCGTTCCTTCCACCCTCATGGTATTCTTCCTGCCTTTCCAGTCTAGTTAGGTGGGAAGACGGTAGAAGTGGATGTCGAGGTGGTTGATGTGCCCCTCGATTATAACTTGTTACTAGGACGCAATTGGAATTATGCTATGATTGTCATTGTATCGTCCGTCTTATGCACTCTTTGTTTCCCTCATGATGGGAATATTGTGACGATCGACCAGTGGTCCTTTGCATATGCTATCCCCAATGCATCTGTTGGACCGTCGATCCCCGTGGTTGAAAATTCTCAGCAGGCAACTGAGAATATCAATCTCGGAATGTATTCATCCATTATGAGTACCTTCGACTTCATGACACCGATTCACCATGTTTACACCATGTCCAGTAGGCCCGTTTCGTCAGAGAGGTCCATTCCTTTCCGCACTTCCTATTTTAATGATTCTTGGACCCTAGCTTCCTCGACTGCGTCTTGTGAAGGTCAGTCTCATGCTGGAATGGCCATGCCGCTATCGTCAATGGAGATAACATATCAATTTGTTCTTAACTCTTCCGTCGATCTCGATCCTATTACCTCGTAGATGGATGAGGATGATCCTGTTCTTAAGCCTGTGTGGGCCACTTCATTGTCTTATTCACATGACTGCCTCAATGAGAATTTTCCCTTGGATGAAGCTATCATTGAGGTAATGAATGGTTCTAACAAACCTTGGGATGATATGCATCATCGCTCTTATTTTCTCCCAGAGCTTGCTAGAATCAGATAAGATGACTTTCTATCTACTCTGAGCGAGATAATCGATCACGCCATAGTTCCACTTGATACGCATGGCATTTATGCAGAAGGAAATATGGTGAGTATCAATCCTACCGTCACGATCGATATCTCTCATACCCCTGGAAAGATTGAAAATGTACACATCAACGCGGATTGTTCGCTAGAAGAAATATCGATCTACACCGAGCTCTTCAAGGAATTATGAGATGTATTTGCTTGGTCATATGAAGAGATGCCAAGAATCGACCCTTGAATTGTCGAACATGAGATTAAAACTTGCCCAGATGATAAGCTTGTTCGACAATGTCTTAGTGATGTCAATCCCCGTAAGGCTCCAGCTATTAAGGTAGAGGTAGAGAAACTGCTTAATGTTGGCTTTATCTACTTGGTTCCCTTGACTGAATGGGTATCCAATCCCGTTCCTATGAATAAGAAACAAGGAACCATCCGTGTATGCATGGAATTTTGTGACCTGAACAAAGCCTATCCTAAAGACAACTTCTCGACACCTTTCATCGATCAGATTCTCAACGAGTGTGCGTGAAGCGAAGTTTTTTCTTTCATGGATGGATTTTCAGGTTATAACTAAATTCAAATTAAACTCGAGGATCAACATAAGACGACATTTATTTTTCCTTGGGGTACTTTCGCATACCGGAAGATGCCTTTCGGCCTTAAAAACGACGGAGCAACCTTCCAACATGCTATGATCTTCACATTCCACGATCTTAAGCATATAGTCGAGGCTTATCTCTACAATCTTGTTGCTCACTCTTGTAAGAGAGTGGATCACCCTAAGCATCTTCAACTAGTTTTTGAAAGATGTTGTCATTATAGAATCTGGTTAAACCCTCATAAATGCATATTTTGCATTAGGTTTGGACGTCTTCTAGGATTTTTAGTCTCTAAGACTGGGATCATGGTAGATTCGTTAAACGTTGAGGCAATACTTTGATTGCCTCCCCTGTGCATTATTCGACAACTTCAAGGTTTACAGAGGAAATCTAACTTTTTACGTCGGTTTATAGTAAACTATGCCAATATTACTAAGGGTTGCATGTGTCTTTTGAAGAAGGACAACACTTTTATATGAGATGAGCATGCCCAGGAATCCTTCGACGCTTTGAAGAAATCCTTGGTATAGACACCTCTGTTGAAGTCTCCTGACTAAGGTAGGGATTACTTGTTTTATGTCGTCGCGTCTGAAGAAACGATTTGTATGTTTTTGGTTCAGGAGGATGATGAGCTCCGCGAGCACGTCATCTACTATCTTAGTCGAAACTTAGTCGGTCCTAAGCTCAAATATTCTCACGTTGAAAAGCAAGCTTTGGTTGTCGTTCACGCAGTCCAACGATTATGCCATTATATATTGCTTTGCAAAACTACTATGGTTGTTGATGTCAATCCATTTCAATACGTCCTTATCGGGTGTATCATAGGGGGAAAATACAATAAATGGATTGTCATTTTACAAGAATTTGATCTCGATTTCACATTTGCGAAATCTAAGAAATCACTAGTCTTTGCAGAGTTAATATCCGACTTCCCACTACTAGACGAGGATGTTATTCATGTTGATTCTTTTACGGATGAACAAATTTTCCTTGTCTCATCATCTGACCCTTTGTATGGAGACATTGTTCTTTATATTCAAACTTTGAAGTTCCCTCAACATATTTCGCAAGATGACCGACGACATATACGATACCAAGCTAAGAATTACCTTATCGTCAGCGACACTCTTTATCATCGAGGAATAAACAATATCCTGCATCATTTTTTAACTCACGAAGAAGCCGAGTCGGCTCTAAATGATTGCCACAGTGGGGCTTGTGGTGGTCATCTATCTGGGCTTGCAACAACCCAGAAAATTTTGCGAGCCGATTATTTTTGGCCATCTATCTTTAAAGATTGCATTGAAGTGGTTAAGAAGTGTCACCCTTGCCAGGTGTTCACTCGACAAATGCACTCACACCCAGCCCCTCTCCATCCAGTCAATATCGTCGGTCCCTTCACCGAGTGGGGGGTAGACTTTGTAGATTGCAACCCAAGTTCAGTTGGGGGGCATCAACACATTATCGTGGACGTAGAATACTTTACTAAGTGGGTCGAGGCCATGCCTACAGTTAAATTTGATGGGAAAATTGTCGCTTTCTTTGTATTTAATCAAATTATCACCAGGATCGGTATCCCGAGTGAGATTGCCACTAATCATGGTAGTCACTTTCAGAATGAAATGATGGAAGAGCTAGCATCCAAGCTAGGGTTTAAGCATGGTCATTCTTCCCCTTGCTACACCCAGGAAAATGGATAGGTAGAGGTTGTCAACAAGTCTCTCAAGACCATTTTGCAAAAAATTGTCAACCATAACAAATCTCAGTGGCATATTATTCTATATCCCACACTCTAGGCACATCAAACCTCGGTCAAGACTGCCACTAGATTTTCTTCTTTTGAGTTAGTACATGGTGTGGATTTGATCTTACCTATTGAATGTGAAATCCCTTCTCTTAGATTGGCAGTCTTGTTCCTCCCTGACACTTTCGATCTCGAGTGATGCCTCGTACACCTAGAGAGCCTTGACAAGCAGCGTCGAGATGCCTCTACGACTATCGAGGCAAACAAAATACATGTCAAGGTCCAATACGATAAGCTTGTATGTCCTCAGTTGTACATTGAGGGTGACTTGGTCCTTTTATATGATCAATCCAAAGAACTGTTGGGGGTAGGCAAGTTCAAACCCATGTGGCACATTCCCTATATCGTGCGACATGTCTTAGAAAAAGGAGCCTATGAATTAGAAGATTATGAAGGGAACATGTTGGAATGGGCTCTACTTGAAAATATATTATTCTTGAGCCCCAAGCTTGGGTGTAACTCTTTGTATACTAATGCAATTTAGTGTATATATATTTTCCCTTTATTTTTTGTCTTCAGCTTGTTTATCGAGTTTTCCCTTGGTTGGAAAATGTCAATGGAGTCATCGGTCTACTTAGGATTCATAGACGGAGTCAGTCATCATACACGAAACTTGTCTTCCGCCACTTGGGTGGTTTACTCACCCGAGTGTGTATTGGTGTCTTGAGTTGGTGTATGCCTAGGGCCATCCACGAATAATGTGGTTGAATCTAGCGTCATTATAGAACTTTTATGCGATGCCATTTCACATGGTATTTGCTCTTTGGAGGTTCACCTGGATTCTCAGTTAGTAGTATGTCAGTTGAACGACAATTATCGTGTGCGCGACCCTACATTACTTTGATGATTCCTTCAGGTACACCTTTTAGAACGACAATTTGATTTCATTATTTATCATCACATACCTAGGATTTCTAATTATGTATCTGATGCTTATGCTAATTTAGTTTTAGATTGGCATTTGCCACATAACTAAAGAAAATAAAACATTCTCATCAATGTACACATTGTAATATAAGCAAATCCGAAGAACCATGTTTTATATATATTTCAAAATATATGATGTTTATAGTACAAAATCGAGGCCAACACCCTCAATACACATATACATCCGATAATACAAAATCCATGAACTCTATGCCTGTGGCACCGAATGTGTGTCATGATAACAAACTACGGCGTTTGCGAGACGTTGAAAGAGTCGCACCCAAGCTCTGGGCACGTCAACCACCTTTCATTGCATGGGCTCCGACAGATCCTCTACCTGAACCATCGAAATTCTATATGTCAAACGAGACAGGTTGCCCTGCATGTTTTGAAGGACTCTCTCTACTTCTCCTCCCGCTGCCTCATCTCCCCAGTGCCTCCGATGATGTCGTGGAAGCCCGTTCGTTCGTTGCAGACCTACCTCTGTGTCACACACATGTCTAGTTAGTACTTAAATGTCATCCAAAAATATTTTTCTTTTCCTATACAAAAATACAAAAAAATGAAATATTTAAAAACTTTGACATACATGTGTCCCCGTAGGCAGTCCCTAGTGGTAATGGCATGTCAAGGTCCCCTCTAAAGCCGATCCCTTCATAGGGGTATTCATCCAGAGAAATAACCTATCGTCTCCACCAGTAAAAGAAATCATCATTGTAGGGTGTGGGCACTCTACCTCCCCCCTGTCGTCTCATCACCTCAGTCCACCGTGCCATGGTTGGATCGCAAGGTCCTCAAGGAATGATCTTAAATCTAGGTCCAAAACCTAGAACCTGCTTGAAGAAAAAGCTACACAAGATGGATCCAAACCCAAAATTCCTCTTGTCACCCTGTTTGCATTATGTCAACTGGATCTTCATATTAGCCAGTAGCGAGGTGCACCAATCGTACACCGTGGGTCTCAAACACTCTATGGAGTATAACATAAGCATCCTCGATGCCTGGTGCAATGAAGTTGATCCTATGATGTAGGTCAAAACGAGGACAACAATCTTGAGGCTTAGATTGTTTATCGCTCGGATGGGGAGTTGACTCCTGACCTTCTCGGTTCCTGCTATACAATGAGAGTCTATGTACTCTTCTATATTTATACCACTCCCAGCTCCCCGGGCTTTGAGGTTCACCACCTTACACTGACACGACAACCCCGTCAAGAAATATATATCCTCGACTTCAATCTTTAATGGTTACCCATCAAGGTTGACGCTCTCACTGTCTCAATCCCATTAATCCATGAGTAACTGTAGCAACCTCACTTGGTCCCTCATCCCTTTGAGTGCCCAAACTTGTACAACCCGCATATTTTCAAGGCCATTTGGGCCGTTGGATCTCTTTCCACAGCAGCATCTACCTCCTCATGTTCCCTTTCCCTCCATTCTAGCACCATCCTACCAGAGAAACATCACTTTTTGAGTTCGCAACCATCAAAAACTTTGTTTACGGACATATACGCGGGTTGCAACATTCACAATCGTGTATATGGTTGAGTATATGTTGGTTGTCTTTTACACAGCCACATATAACCACGTGTATACGCGACCCAATGAATGGTAGCCCCCATACACCTAAATCTCTAATTTGCGCCTTAAATAACTTAAAATTTGAAACCTAAATACAAAATGTAATTCACTAGAAAGGAAGAGGAGAAGAAGAGAAATTACCTGGTCCAAATGTTCATTGATTTCATTACTTGATGCTCCCACAATCACCGGTTGAAGATCAGAGGTAATTTGGTCTAAAATTCACTATTTGGGTAAAAAAGTCAAATGACATAGTAAAATTTGGTTTTTGTTACTATTTATAGTAGTTTTTACCCACTTTACATAGTTTCATATCATATTTTCGCCTAATGGACTAATACAACAGTGGATTGAGTTGGTTTTTGTAGTTTTCGCCAAGGATTCTTGCAGTTTTTAGCGTTATGTTGACCGTTTGTAACTACGGACAGGTATTTTCACTACCCAGCATAGAGTATAGGTATCCATTCCATCATGCACACTTGCATTGTCTTATAACTGTCACTCATATGCCTTAGGTACAAACCCATTTTTTAGCGACGTAGAACCCTCCATCTGCTACAAGACGTGTGGTTATCAAATGGTAGAGACTTACCAAACATGGGTACCCTAGTTAGATCCTCTGCTCCATTTGGTGCCCATGTAGAGATTTTTTATGTAGGATCGGGAGTCCCTTATAACTAATACATGAATTTATGTTGAGCCTCATTTCTCACTCATAAACATGTTGACCTATACCAAGAGGAATCCTAGGTGAGTTTGATATAAGCTCGTTTCTGACTCGTTTTCAAAAAGCGAAAAGATTGCCGAGTGAACTTGTCTCTTTCACACTCAAAAATTGGATTTGAAAGGACGTCTATTTGGTACAATTTTATCCCTTTTTCACACCAAGTAGACTAAGATTATGAAAAATGGCATTTTTTGGTGTTAAGTTGTGATTGCATCTCATGCCCTTGATTGCAATATTGATCCTATGGCCGGTTCTCGCTTTGCGTTATAAATTGTTTGCCTCGACAATTTTTCATCCTCAACCAAGCAGAGCCTCATTTATATCCTTTGCAACTTGATACCCTATACCCAAGAGGGAACATTCCCCTAAGTGTCCATCTCCCGCATGCACCTCCTTGCATTGAGCATAGGTATGTTCCACTGCTGGAACTAGTTTTTCTTACTTATGACACTCCTTTCCTCCTCTGTATCATAGAATTCATTTGACTATGGAAAAGCAAAAAAATATGGGCGGGAAGTGAGTATTATCTTATATTGGCAGTAGTTGTGTTGCCTTTGAACAGAGCAAAAAGTTATTGAGTCCACTTGTCATCATAATTTTGGGTTTAGCATGGACTTAGGAAGCTGAGCTCGTTACAGAGAGTTTACTCCCCCAACTGGTTACTCTTCCAGTCCCTATGGAGAGTTTGATTGATGCCTCATGCATCTCATGGTTTCATCATTGAGTCTATGTTGCCAGAGTCTTCCATATGTCTCACACTCTTGTTCAAAGGATGTCTATCAACCTACGTCGGTCATTCCTCAAAACTCTTGACTTTTCATGTCGTCCATACCCTCAGCTTGTCTCAGAATCACATGAAGTTGTAGTCCTATTACACACTTTGGTCCTACTTTCCTCATTGGTAGGTAACCTTGAACCCAGTAGTTGACATTTCATCATTAGTTGTTGACTGGGTGGTTTCCCTTGTGTTCGACGACAAGACATCTATTCACACATTGAGATTTGTGCAATTTCTTGGATTCCATTAGCCTTATTGGTGGTTTCCTCGCCTTTGTCGGTAGTTTTCCTCATTGGCTGCTATTTAGAGGGTCTTTTTCGTGTACCGCTTGCACTTGGCACATGCGAAAGACGCACAGGGTCGTTGGTTCGTGAACATGTTCTTCGTCTGATTTCCTCCAAATCATCAAGCTCCTGCTTTGTACCTCATGCTGAATGATGAGAGATGTCTTAATGCTCTCCTTTCAATAGGTCTCCTTCCATCAACTTCAACTCATCTATTCTGGAAATGAGACCTAGATTCCTATGAGTACCTAGAGGCCTGCAATGATTAGTGACAATTGGGAATACATTAATGTCTCATGATCGATGGATTCTTCAAGTGTTCGACCCCGACTCCTTTATTCACACTTGTAAGAATGTACTCAGTGCCTTCATACCTACTTTCATCATCGGTAGGTTGTCTCGCGTTTGTTAACGGTATGTAAGAATGTACTCGGTGCCTTGATACCTACTTTCATCATCGGTAGGTTGTTTCGCGTTTGTTAACAATATGTAAGAATGTACTCGGTGCCTTGATACCTACTTTCATCATCGGTAGGTTGTCTCGCGTTTGTTAACGGTATACCTCAATGATCAATAATCAAACAAAATCTCATTATGTTCGACCTCAACTCATTTATGTACGCGATGTAGAGTTGCACCTTTGGCAGATTGTGTAGAAGACTTAAAGACATCAGTATGTAGCCATAACTTTCTTGAGTTGTTGCTACCTTTTCATTGGACCAGTACCTGTATGACTTCAGTGATCATGGGAGATCAGATTGTACTCCATTGTATACAGATATCTTCAGATTAATTTTGAGATTGGTTTTACTGGGCCTTGTTCGTGACTATGACAACCTTCGACATGTAACTACATTTGTATTTGCCTATTCATAGTCATGGATAGTTGTTTGGTATATTTTCACATGGATATGCAGTGTAATCCAAATTGGCAGCCATGTATGCAAAGTCAATACAGATTATAATGAGCAACTAGTTATTCCAAGTGGGTCCCCATTACTCCACTTCTGGGTTTTTGTAATGTATCTCAACCATCACAAATACTCCTTTGACCTCACACATTAGGGGGCATTTGTTATAGCAAGATTTTCCTTCCCCCATGCAATCTTGCACGTAAGGCCTTTTTCTATTTCCCTATGTAGACTTGAAGTCCTTTTTTTTTAAATCCCATAGCTAAAAATATAATTTTTCCAAATATACGCACCTTGCCTACTATACAACATGCGTATAGGTAGGTTGCACCACTACAACCCGTGTACATTGGAAAATGTGCCCAAAATTGAAAAATGGTGTCAGGTTTCCATGTCACGTCACGAGATCAATGATCCTTAGCCTTCCATATACTGGAAACGTTTCGACTCGGCCCTTTAGTTCCACTTGAAGGCTATAAATGGGCCAAATCCGAGCTATGGAAAAGAGGAGAAAGAATTCAACTTTTAGAGAAAAGTTACTCTGGAGGAATTATTCACTTCACATTGAGTCTGAATCCCTTTATCCTTTAAGTCTGAACACATTGTTCAATCCCCAAGCTCTTCCCTTACTGATTGAGAACTTCATTGTCTCTCTTACATGAGCTTGCCTTTGGTGGAGGATTGAAGTGGTGGAGGCCTAGCTGGAAGGAACTTAGTTTCTTGGTTCTGAACCGTGACGACATGGAAGTCTGTAACTTATTCACTTCTATTGATTATATCTTAATAGAAATACTCTTTTCTCGTCCAATTGATATCTTGCAAATATTTGAATTATTATTCCATGGGTGTATTTGTTATGAATGTTGATGGATTATGTTATTGAATGTGCTAACATTATATATTATCACCATATGCTTGCGTTGCTTGGTTGTTGAGGACTAGTTGCAGGTGTATTTCTTTGGGTCAAGTGCTCAACGATGAACTTCATCGAATGCCTGGATGAGGTAGGCCTTTTATCTTGTCTTGTTAGCATATTTGTTTATATAACATACTTGATATTAGAGTTGATTTCTGCAGTCGTTTTCGTCTGTTGTGGTTTACCCCTAGCCATAGAGAGATTTTCCTCATAACAATCTAATCTTCCTCCATCATGATTGGGTCCAAGGCTTCCTCCTTCTTTCCTTTATCCATTTCTTCCTCCATTTCTTCAACTCTTGTCAGTGCTTCCCCCCCTTCCCCCATGTACGCAGGGAAGTTTAGTTGTCTGATGACATAGTCATTACACCTTTATTATACAATAAGATATTTATAGAAGTATACAATGATCTAATATACCTTCCTCGCGATCCTCTTGGGAACTCTTGCTCTGCTGCGTTGTAAGACTTCATAGGGTCTACTCCAAATTCAGTGATAAATCCTGCAACAATATTGTCTAACCAGAAATCTACTATGCGCATGAATTTGTTATCAACTTGTTGAAACTGTGTGATCTCCATAGGATTCCACTCTAGCCGTCTGATCTGATTTATTGTGTGGTTGTCTTTCAACCTCAATATCCACTCATGCAACACATGTGGGAAATCACAGAAAAATACTTCATGCAAGTCACTAAATATGTACTTGTCCATATATTTGCACAGTGTTATTTTAGGGTTTATGTTGTCTTTTTGCGCAAATTCCAACTCCTTTGTCTTCAACCAGCTTTTAATCTATGCCTTCGTTGGATTCCACAATCTAAACATTCCTTTCTATAGTTTCATTTTATGTGTCATTCTTTCATGGATCCTACTCACTCAATCCCATGCATTTTTAGCCAACAACGGAACCATTTGTTGGTTACTACCCTCTTTTCCTACTTCTTAGGCTAACCCAGGTTCAGATCTGAACAAGATTCCAACAAATCCCTCTAAAACTATCAGCCCTCCTGGTAAGCCAGAAGGAAACACAACACACATAATGTAATGCACAGTCTCACCCGAGATAGTTCTATGGGTGACTGCAATGTTCAAGTGCTTGCAGTCTAGGAATGAGTGGGGATATGGGATTGTACACTGTTATCTTCATTCATTTGGTATTTCATCCATCTATATTAAATACTCTGTCGTTCTTTATTCATGCATGTAAATCAACAGATCTAACTACTTCATCAAGACATTCATCTAAGAGGTAATTATTGACAGAAAAGACATAGACAATAAGCACTTCACATAACACATGATCTACCATTGTTCACCCCCTCTTGGGCTACGTCAACAAAGATATGGCATCTTAGGCTCTTTTATTATGGTTCGGTAATATATGGCATCGCACGCACTACAATTTTGTTTATACGATCACAAAACAGACTCTACGACCTTTGTGAGGATGACTAGATCGCACCATGCTCCTCAACCTACGATCTAACCCTCAAGGTATAGTTACTTTTCTCTCCCACAACTCAACAACTTACAAAAATGTATCGGATCTTACAATATTTTTCCTTGCTACGTAAAATAGTCTTCTCTAACATGCTTTGCCCCGACCTAGACCTCCTAGGTACTTATTTATACTTAGTATTGGCTTCTCATCCATTACAATGTCTTACAAAAACCCTAACCCTAATGTGGTTAGGTTTTCCTGCATGCATGCCTTGCATGCTTTCCTCGCACGTGTTGTTTTACAATGAAATGAATTGCATTTTCATCAGTTTCAATTGAAGCCTGTAGTTTTATTTATATTTGCGTAGAGGTAAAGGAAAATGGATTATAGAGTAGGCATGACAGAGAGGAAGAGGGTGGGTAGGATATTTGAAAGGCAAGACCCATATTCTGTATCCTATTACTCATGCGTGTTCTACTCCCAAAGCTAATATATAGCTAGAGCGTTTCTTCAACATCGTTCAACAAATCACCCTATTCATATTCACTATCTTTGCATGTTTCCATGAAAAAAGTAAACTCCTATGTGACCAAAGTAGTTGGTCGGTTGGTACTCCATCTCGATCAACTCCCATCATGGTCTTGGTCTTTGTTGGAGCTCAAAGCATCGATGTCATTATCGGGTTATTCCCCACCAACCTTATTTTTCATTTATCATTCCCGATATCATTTCTATTGGTAGGGATGTTAAAGCACTACAATGGGGGAAATAGCTTTATTTACGGCTTTAGTGTTGATAAATGAAAAGAGATGGGGGCACCCCTGTACTTGAATAATAATGAGAATAAATGGAAGAGCAACGAAAAGCTGAGACCCCCCTACTAGAAATGAAAGGGTAACTCTTCACGTATATGATAGTGGGTAGTTCCTCATCATGCATGGTGATAATGCCCACATCCCCTACCTTTAGTAAGATTTGAATAGGCACACACTTTCAGATGTCATGAATGAATTCCTCTCTCTATAAACAAATGGATCACTACAGATCCAACAAGTGCATCCATCTAGATCAGCTAGGGAGTGGCAATGGTCGAGAACATAAATCAAATTATTCTAGATAAAGGTGATGAACCAGAGATTTTGAGATTGAACCTAATGGCTTCACTGATACATACAACATTGAACCTAATAGCTTCCTTCACCGATACAACTATATAAAAATGATGAACCATATTACCCGTCCATGATCCGGGCATTGGTTCCACTTCATTCTATATGATTATTCCCTCCAACTTGCTGCTAGAGGGGGAGTTGTTATCGAGTGGTTGAGAGATCAACTGGTTTAGAGCCTGTTGATGTAGTGAATTGGGGGGAGAAAAATTGAACCATGGGAAGGAAGCAATTTAAAGGGCTATAACCTTCTTTCCATTCAAGAGTTGATCCTACAATTAATAATATACAGTCTCAGATAGAGTCAATTCCCCTTCCGGGTTCGATGTAATCTTCTTTGCAAAAGAGTAATGGCCTAGATCTCGGCCTAGATGTGCCCGGACTATACATAGGATTTATGGTCATCAATCGGTAAGTAAGTGACTTCATGGCCTTAGAAGAAATAGATAGATGAAACAGAGGAAATCAATAAATAAATAACGAGCTTGGGCCTCGATTCGGTTGATAACCGACCGTAGACTTTAGGAATAGATATCAGGCTAATAATTAGCCCTAGAGATAAGGAAACTTGAGGATTACAAGCCCTTAGGGGTATCTCACACTCAGGGGTTGATAACTAATCGTAGATACCATTACGTATATAATATTGGCATCAACCATAGGGAAGGGATGCCAACCTTTCGAATGCTTCAAATGTGGTTATTCCAGTAAGTCATTATTTATATATGTAATTGTGCGGTATCACATCAAATCGATTTTCACAGTAGGTGAAAACGTTCCTTCCAGTTGCACTTTTCTTCATTCTAGGTTTTTCCTCCAAAAATAACATCTCCTCAAAAATAGGCCTATGCCCAACAAAGTTGAATACCAAGTGATGTTGAAGTCCAACCAATATCTTATGTTGTAGGTGATGCCCTCTCTCTCAAAATGTGCACTTCCTTGCTGGAATGGTCTAATGAAAGTACGACCTCCTCTCTGGTGACCTCAAACCTCTGTAAAACTCTGTGAGAAGGTATATTTGGTGATGTCAAGAAGATATGAGCATTATTTGGGTAGTATCTCAAATGGAAGTCCCTCAAACCACAATGTCTCTAAGAACATATGCGCCCTCCTAGTTGAAGCAAGCCAATAATTTGGCCTCCAATAATATGGCTACCAAAACCCTGAAACCAACTTCCAAAAAGTAGATCAGGGTTTAGGAAACCCCTATGCCAAAGCTCCAATCTATTGGGAAAGATATTCCCCTCTATAACACAAGATCTCTAAGGGACAGTGCACCCTCCTCGAGTGGAAACTCGTCCTCCTGAATAGTAGAATGAATGGGCTAAAGAAACCACTCAACCATTGAAGCAAAAAGGTGCCCTGGTGATAGATAGCACCTCCGAAGTGATATATCTCTCAGATCCGGTGTCTACAACAATCCATGAAGTCCTCTGTTAAAAACAATGTTCCCTAGCTCTGTAGAACCCTCCAAAATTGTGCCTTGCTTCCTCAACTTCTATTGTAACTAAATAATAAATGATGTAGAATGGCGAGGGAGGAATATTTCACCTCCTTGGCCAAGCTTGGATTAGGAAAGTTGGGATCTTTCACCACTGAGATGATATCTAGGGTTTGTTCAATCAAAACCCTCAAAACCCCCAAGTGCATGGGGTCTCTAGCAAGAAGCCAAACATCAAAATGATAAACAACATAATGAGATAATAGAGGCCCCTATCTCTCTTTTATACCATTGTTCACCTTTTCTCTCCAAGTGACTTTTACTTTATTTTATTATTCCTTAATTAAATCACTTTAATTAATTAATTAACCATTTTACCTCTAAAAAGTGATTTATCCCTCCTTATGGCTTCTTAGGCCATTGAAAGTCACTTCTCATCATCTTATCCTGTAGTGATCTTCCTCTCGATTCCGATTAGCTATTACACTAAGAGGTTCCTCCAATTATTATGTCCAATACGACCTTTTTAGTGAATTTAATTAAGTTTTAACCTAAAATAACTCAAATTTACGAAAATCGTTGGAATGCAACGGAACCAAGGCCAAGATGTGCAGAATGGATCCTGATGATGAAATATGATGAACGATGCAAGTCAGGCCCAATAAAACCCCTCAATATATCATGAACTCGCTGTCACACCCATCTGGCTACTCTGGTCAGCGTAACACTCTATAATATAATAATGTCCAAAATTGGGGACATTACAGTCCTCCCTGCTAGAATATTGCTTATCCTCAAGTAATAACTGAATCAATCTACATATGATACTAGGGTCCCATATCCACCTGTGTGACACAAAGAATACTCCCTTCAAGATGTGGCCCCTCCAAGTGCTCACCACTCATGACACCTAAATGCTCCTAATGAGTAGAATGATCCATGGCCATAGAACCTCAATCAACTCCCCAAGAAACCACTATACTCGAAACTAAAATCCATCAAACACTGAACTACCAAGCACCCCAATCCCTAGATCCCATAACAAGATGTGAATTTCAATGCCCTACGAAGTGTAGTCCTATAACATATCAACACCGTGAGTCTCCTGCAAATGATACATGGCATCAACCCAAAATGAGTTTTTCCTCCAAGACCATACCCAACCCAACACGACATCCACCCACTGAACATGTTGTTGCCATAGAGAGGTACTACAAAATCTCCACAAGTCACCAATGAGTGACGTGATTCCCCCGATACTGAAGCTCAATGGAAAATCAAAGTGACTTTCCCCTGCAAATATCCACTCGCCTCTATCAGTCAATGAAATGCCCAGCCCTGCAATCTCGGGGTCCCATGCTAGTCTCTGACAGGGACCATCTCGTTGATGCTGCACTACTCTGATTATGATAGTCTACTCAAAGTATACATACTGGATACCCCACTCCTGGATCCTCGTGTTGAACCTATGATGATGGGGCCTGCTGTCAAAAATCTGAATCTGTAAAGGTATCCCTGTGGAACTAGAATTTTCCCATCCATCACCCAACTCAATCACAAGTATCAATAAGAAGAACCTATCCCGCCTTATAGAACAAATCTTAGTAAGCCCTCGCAAGGTAACCCAAGAGTGGAGTTTGTTTCTCACTGGCACCACCCAGACCCTCATAAGATGAAGAAAACCTCTGACCGAATGGACTCCTGGATCCTAGGGAAAATTTGGAAGTTCATCACTTCCAATCCCCACTAATTGTTGATGAGCCATACTGATAACTGTCGGAATCCCTCCATTCTCATCCCAATGAGAATCTGAATCTGTACCAACCTTTAAGATATCCTCTGTCCCATGGCCTAAGATGCTCACCATCATGCCCAACACCTCAATTGTCTGTCTTTGATGATCCACCCCTATGCTACTATGTGCAATAAAGACATTCATGTCAGGTGGTATTGACCTACTAACTCTCCATGTCCCCCACCCCTTTCTATCACCCCCTGCACTAATGTTAATGATGAAATTATCGGTAAATGCTAACAGACATATCTGCAAATGGTTGTAGGACTGGAAGGTGTCACATGCTTTGGTAAATCCCAAGGATTCAACCAACAAGTCATCCACTATCACCCATGGTAAATACTTGCATGTAATCATCATTGAATCCCAACCATCGGGTACAATCGGAAGTAACTACACAAAATGTTGTTCAATCACTCTCCAACCATCATCACCCCTATAGTTGTTGCTACTGTGAAGGTGATCTCCTAGAACTATGTGTTGTTGCAAGGGAGAGGAATCTCCATGATCCATTAAGTGTGTCTCCTCCCTGCAATCCAATGCGTCCCCCTGAATCCCACTATACACCTCTGGATGCTCTTATAAACTATCTCTCATCATCATATGTCCAAGGTGTATTATCAGATCAAACTCTGCATGGATATCAACCAATCCTCGAACACAAATGAAAGTGTCCTTGTAACTACCCCTGGCTCTGGAATCCCCATGTGTATGTGTATGACCAATTGTATCAGAACTACCCACGAATGGTGGCCCCCGTGCCACCCATACATCCTCCAACAATGTCACTGATGGGTATATCTGACTCTCTACCGAGATAGATATAGTGTATCTCTGACTAGTCTCCTCAAGGAGCTCCTCTAATATGGACTCTGATTCTTGAAGGGTTTTTTGTGTGCCTTCCAAGAATCCTCGTGTGCTCACTAACTCATGAGTGAGTTGGTCCACCTCCAACTCCTGCTCCCCCAGGGCCCTGTGATACATCTCGCCAACCTCCAATAGGTAATCTATGTCTATAAAAAACTGTTGGTAGTCGGCCCTCATCATAATCACTCTCTCCCTGAGAGTATGAAATTCATCCATGGTAGATCCCCAATCTGAACTATCATGTGCCATCGATGTCCTCCAACAATAATCTGCCACCAATGCATATGTGTCATCAATGTGTCTAGTGGCTTCCATGATCATGTCCTCACTAATTCTCAACTGACCTGCTAAGTGTCGTGACTCCTAATCACAATCCTACTGAGGTGCTACCTCATGCCTCCCACTGCTAATGTCAACAATGGAATCCCCAACAACACACTCCTCAAAAGACAAGGCACTAAACTACCCCCTATCCACTATACTACTGAGTCCTCTTATATGCCACTGCACTCCATCACCAACTGCTACCCCCATCTGAATCACATTGTATCTTGTATGGGCATCTATATCCTCTTGTGTTCTCACTCTGCTAATGTCATATGCACCTGGATCCCATACAAATGTGTCTAGACATGAGATGTGGTCATATCACCCAATAAGGAGTGCATCCTCATCACTGTAGACCGGTCCTGGAAGTGAGTATCCCATCAAACTGTGAGCCTCTACAACCTGATCTAACAATGGAATCTCCAAAAGAGATGACTCACTCTCCTCATACTAATAGGTATGTGTAAGGTCAACTGTATCCAAGTCATTTCTTTCCTCCTGGGTCTATAGATCCATATGTCCTTGGTGTAAAGTCCTCACACAATGCTCCTCCACCATATAAAAAAATACCATCGTTATCCTCATGTGTCGTGGCTATCATAGGTGTCTGAGACGATGGAAAATATGTCACTGTCATCATAGAAAGCTCATCATCCTCCATGCATTACTTCCTGGAAGTCATGTCTACATCCAAGGGTAGGTCATCCATCCTCCTAATCTCGTCATGTCTAAGTGATAACACATATGAATCCTCACATGTGTCACCACTATGTTGAATTGTTGAATCCTCAACACCGCCTGATGTGGAAGATGAAGAACACACGCTATCACCTTGTCCATCTAATTGTCCCTCAGTTGCACAAGAGTCACTAACCTCATCGGATTGCTCTAAATAGGCATCTATGTTTGCATCCTCATGCATCTCCTCATCCTCACTGTCATAGTGCACCTCAACAATGTGCACCTTCCCTTTACCCCTACATCTGTGATCTTGCTCCCAAGGCACTTTGAAACTATAGCAAAGTTCCCTGCTCCTAATGGGTGTAGGCTCAATTTTTGCTCCTGTCAATCCACTAATTTTTGAGGATGTATCCTCTTTCCATTGTCTACCTCATGCTCTCTTATTGTGTCTTTCTGATAACCACTCATATAAGGCTTACTTCAATTCTACCTGAAGCTTTTCTTGTTTGTCCATTTCTTAGTGTATTGAACAACGTGCTACTTGCTCATTATTCAATCATAAATTTTCTCCTTAATATAATCAATATATATCACAGGCCGACAAAGGAAATTTTCTATGATACCACTGTAATGTTCCCAACCAAATTTGCTTGGAACATGTTGAGTTTTAGTGTTTTCTGGTTGTGGTGTTTCATCAAACACTTTGCAGATTTGTCTTCTTGAGTTGCACTAGGGTTTAATATTCTGGTTTGATTGTGTGTTTGCAGCAATTAAATGATGTATATATAACAATGGAATATACTCAACAAGATGCAAGATCAATAACACAAGAAATAACCACAAATACCTCAGATCTGATTTATTATTCATATATAGCTCACCTCATACAAAATGGAGCAGATATGGAATACAAATAATAGAGTAGAGCGTATGACTGATTATGCCTCCAATATACAAGATATGGATGAAGATCTAGTCTTCCAAAAGCCTCTCCAATCTAAATACCAAGTGACATTGAAGTCCAACCAATATCTTCTATTGTAGGTGATGCCCTCTCTCTCACAATGCGCACTTCCTGGATGGAATGGTCCAAGGAAAGTACGACCTCCTCTCTGATGGCCTCAAACCTCTGCAAAACTCTATGAGAAGGTAGATATGGTGATGGAAAGAAGATATGAGAAATCTTTGAGCAATAACTCAATTGGAACTCCCCCAAACCACAATGTCTCTAAGAACATATGCGCCCTCTTAGCTGAAGCAAGCCAATAATTCAGCCTCCAATAATATGGCTACCAAACGCCTGAAACCAACTGCCAAAAGGTAGATCAGGGTTTAGGAAACCGCTATGCCAGAGCTTCAATCTATTGGGAAAGGTATTCCCCTCCAGAACACAAGATCTCTAATGGACAATGTGCCCTCCTCAAGTGGAAACTCATCCTCCTGAATAGTAGAATGAATGGACTGAAGAAACCACTCAATAATTGAAACAAAAAGGTACCCTGGTGATAGATAACACCTCTGAAGTGAGATCTCTCTTAGATCTGGTGTCTACGACACTCCATGAAATCCTCTATCAAGAACAATGCGCTCTAGCTCTGCAGAACCCTCCAAAACTATGCCCTACTTCCTCAACTACTCATGTAACTGAATAGTAAATGGTGTAGAATGGTGAGGGATGAATATTTCACCTCCTTGGCCAAGCTTGGATCAGGAAAGGTGGGATCTTTCACCACTGAGCTGGTCTCTAGGGTTTGTTCAGTCAAAACCCTCAAAACCCCCAAGTGCATGGGCTCTCTAGCAAGAAGCCAAACATCGAAATGATAAACAACATAATGAGAGAATAGAAGCCACTATCTCTCTTTTATACTCATGTTCACCTTTTCTCTCCAAGTGACTTTTACTTTATTTTATTATTCCTTAATTAAATCACTTTAATTAATTAATTAACCATTTTACCTCTAAAAAGTGATTTATCCCTCCTTATGGCTTCTTTGGCCACTAAAAGTCACTTCTCATCATCTTATCTTGTAGTGCTCTTCCTCCCGATTTCGATGAACTATTACACTAAGAGGTTCCTCCAAGTATTATGTCCAATACGACCTTCTTAGTGAATTTAATTAAGTTATAACCCAAAATAACTCAAATTTAAGGAAATCATCGGAATACAACGAAACCAAGGCCAAGCTGTGCAGAATGGATCCTGATGATGAAATATGATGAACAATGCAATTCATACCCAATAAAACCCCTCAATATCTCTTGAACTCGCTGTCACACCCATCTGGCTACTCTGGTCAGCATAACACTCTATAATATAATAATGTCCAAAATTGGGGACATTATAAACACTTAGTCATATTAAGCATACATCCATGAACATGAGAAGCCAAGAGAACAACAACGAAACAAACAAAGACATACACAAATATAGTGTGGGCGACACAAACCATACTTAACACCCGACCAAGTCTTTGTTATTGCGAAACTATTACAATATGAACACTATTGACTCAGTTTACAACTTGGGCAGAGTCAAACGATTCACCTCACCTCACCAAGACACTCATACATAGATTCGTCACCAAGACTCTTTATCGCAACCGTCTCTGCAACCTCCTATGGTGCACCTCAGACGTGCCCTCGACTACAGACTTGTTTTCTCTTTATTTCCACAAACTTCACAGATTTCGGTTTTGCCTCACACATGCCTCCAATAGACCAATGTTTCCAGACTTCCCTAAAATTGGCCCAAAAGGAGGTTTTCCCAATTATGTCCACCGAATTCACCTCAAGGAAGCACAAATCCTCCCATTTGGAGCGGCTTGGCTCTTTGAGGGATCTCGCCCCTCTTCATTTAAGCCTGCCTCATAACCGCAGATCTCTTCTTGCTCTCCTTGTCTTCAAAATCTGTGTTCCTTGATTGTGTTCTCTTGTTCTCTTATAGGGACTCCAAAGGTCACCATCATGAACTATCACATCCTTTGGGGGTGTCGCGCCCCTTCATGGACCTGGTCACCTGAATGAATCATTGTGCCCCTTCACAATGTTGGGCCGAATAGTCATCCGTCTAACCGAATCGTTGTCTTGGGTTGCGCATACCCCTTAGGTGAGTTGAGTCGACTCTCCTAAGTGTGCTCCCTTTCCTTGGCCGATTTTTTTTGTTTGGTGGAGCGCCCAAGTGTTGCCCTCAACCCTTCGTCAAATTGTTCGTCGTTTGAATTGTGTCACAAAGCATCTCGGGTGGAGTTTCCCTTTGGTGCATCGCATGCCCAAAGAACCCCAACTCTCCCCATATATGAAGACTTCATTTCTTCAAATGCATCGGGCATCTTGCTTTCTTGATTTCCTTCATTTCAGTTTGTGGTGGAAGTGCGTGCACCTGGGCTTGGTGCCCCAGGCCTTACAAGTGGGATAATGGATTTGGTTTTAGGTTTGAATTCTATGGATTTTCTATGGTTTCATTCCCATGGTTCCTTGTTATGTTCCATCGTAGTCTAAATTGGGGCTTTGAATTGGATTTTGGTTTTCTTTTATGCGTATTTGGATGCCTTCATGGGACCCTAGTTTGTGAATTATTTGTGGAGTTTCATTCATGAAAATGTTCTTCATTACAAAATCTTTGGCAGTCATGTATATGGCTATAAATACTCCATGATCATATAAATAAAGTCTTTTGAAGAATACAAGAAGAACACTCAGAACTCAACTTTGTGCCGAATTCAGAGATTCAAGCATAAAGTTATGAGAAATGGTGTAGAAGAAGAGAAAGAGTGGAGAAAATGAAGATCTATTTTCATTGATCATAAGCTTGGTTGTATATTCATGGCTGTACCTTCTTCTTCCTCTGATATTTTTCCCCGCCCCTCTGATAATTTTGATTATGGAACCCTTGATGAAACACTTCTTCCCTTTTAAAAATTATATCCTCTAACTACTTGAGTAGTTAGGGTTTTTCCTTTCTTGAATTTCCCGTACACTTTCCTTCTTGAAACATATTATTTAATTAATGCCTCATTTAAGTGATTTTAATGAATTCACATCATTAACATCCACATCTTAATGGTTCCCTTTCCTTGTTTAATAATTTTTTTTAAATAAACTTTATTTTCAAAAATTAATTAATTGGCCTTTTAAAGAGGGGGATTGGGTTTTAATGTTATCGAAGTGATAATCAACTTTTCGGCCATGGAAATCACTTAATATGTGAACTTCATCATCTTATCTTTCCAACTATATAAAGTTTGTCCAAATCCGTCGCCCGGATCTCAAGATATGAGCTCATGAAGTTGAGTTGTCACGCAGATCCATTAAAAATGAAGCTCACTGATATTTCAATTTATGATAAAAAAAAAATTGGTAACTTTCAGCCCTTCTAATTTGTATCATCATCTTTTTCATCGAAATACCTTTCCAACAGTATAAAATTTGTGTGATTACGACACCTGAAGCTCAAGATATGACCTTCAAAAGTTTGTGACTCAACCACCGTCGATTGGATGTCTTGGACAAATCTCAACCCTTGATTTGAATTTCGTTTTTCCACCTTAAATATTTCGACTTTTGTGGTGAAAATACTATCCCACATACATTGGGATACTTGAATTTTTTGTGTATATATTCAAAAGTGCATTATACAATTGGTAAGTAACACAAAGAAAGAAAATGGGGGTTGGACCTTCTTTAGATAATTAATTAATAAAACATAATTTTATATGCTAAGTCAAACTCCACTTATGCCAAGTCAATGCCAAGTTATCATTGAGTCATCACCCACATGCAACCAATAAAGACATGCCACTGTAATTAATGAAAATATGTTGGATGTGTCACCAATAATATGAAAATATGCCATGTGTCACCAATAATATGTTGCCATGTGGCATGATTTCGTAGGTTGATGAGATTGCCATGTTATCCATTAATTAATCAGCTATTGTTGAGTCATCACCCACATGCAACCAATAAAGACCTGCCACTGGAATTAATGAAAATATGCCATGTGTCACAAATAATATGAAAATATGCCATGTGTCACCAATAATATGTTGCCATTTGGCATGATTTCATAGGTTGATGAGATTGCCATGTCATTCATTAATTAATTAGCTGCTAGATGTCATAATTCCATGTTTCCATGTGTCATCTCTCCATAATTCCATGCTTCCATGTGTCATCTCTCCATAACTTAAAGGATGTCATAATTCCATGCTGCCATGTGTCATCTCTCCATAATTCCATGTTGCCATGTGTCATCTCTCCATAATTCCATGTTGCCATGTGTCATCTCTCCATAACTTAAAGGATGTCATAATTCCATGTTGTTGCCATGTGTCATCTCTCCATAATTCCATGCTGCCATGTGTCATCTCTCCATAACTTAAAGTAATTAATGAAAATATGCCATGTGTCACCAATAATATATCAATAATTCCATGTTGCCATGTGTCATCTCTCCATAACTTAAAGGATGTCATAATTCCATGCTGCCATGTGTCATCTCTCCATAACTTATAGTAATTAATGAAAATATGCCATGTGTCAACAATAATATGCTGCCATGTGGCATGATTTCATAGGTCATCTCTCCATAATTTAAAGTAATCAATGAAAATATGCCATGTGTCACCAATAATATATCAATAATTCCATGCTGCCATGTGTCATCTCTCCATAACTTAAAGGATGTCATAATTCCATGCTGCCATGTGTCATCTCTCCATAACTTAAAGGATGTCATAATTCCATGTTGCCATGTGTCATATCTCCATAATTCCATGTTGCCATGTGTCATCTCTCCATAACTTAAAGTAATTAATGAAAATATGCCATGTGTCACCAATAATATGCTGCCATGTGGCATGATTTCATAGGTTGATGAGATTGCCATGTCATCCATTAATTAATTAGCTGCTAGATGTCATAATTCCATGCTTCCATGTGTCATCTCTCCATAATTCCATGCTGCCATGTGTCATCTCTCCATAATTTAAAGTAATCAATGAAAATATGCATGTGTCACCAATAATATATCAATAATATGCTGCCATGTGGCATGATTGCTAGATGTCGTAATTCCACGCTGCCATGTGTCATCTCTCCATAATTTAAAGTAATCGATGAAAATATGCCATGTGTCACCGATAATATATCAATAATATGCTGCCATGTGGCATGATTTCGCAGGTTGATGAGATTGTCATGTCGTCTATTAACATATAATCCATGCTGCCATGTCTCATCTCTCCATAACTTAAAGTAATCAATGAAAATATGTCACGTGTCACCATTTTCATAGGTTGATGAGATTGCCATGTCATCCATTAATTGGCTTCATCTCTCCATAGCTTAAAGTAATCAATGAAAATATGCCATGTGTCACCATTTTCATAGGGTGATGAGATTGCCATGTCATCCATTAATTAGCTGCTATATGTCATAATTCCATGCTGCCATGTGTCATCTCTCCATAGATTAAATACATTTGTAATCAATGAAAATATGCCATGTATCACCATTTTCATAGGTTGATGAGATTGTCATGTCATCCATTAATTCGCTGCCATATGTCATAATTCCATGCTGCCATGTGTCATCTCTCCATAGCTTAAATACATTTCCATATAATATGTTGCCATGTGTTATTTCATAGGTTGATGAGATTGCCATATCATCCATTAATTAGTTGCCATATGTCATAATTCCACATTGCCATGTGTCATCTCTCCATAGAAATACGTTTCCATGTGATCCAAGTAACAATTGACACATGGCATGAAATTAAAGGTTATTAATTAAATAACGAGAAATAATATTTAAAGGGAAAGGGGTTAAGTGTAGGAGGAACGAGAGGGGAATGTAGAGTTAGGGGAAGGGATGGTTGACACATGGCATGAAATTAAGGTTATTAATTAAATAATGGGAAATAATATTTAAAGGGAAAGGGATTAAGTGTAGGAGAACGAGAGGGGGGAATGTAGAGTTAGGGGAAGGGTAAATTGTAGGTAGTGGAGGTGAGGAGGAGGCTCCCGCAGAGGAGGCTCTCGAGGTGAATGATAATGAGTTCGATCTCAAAGAAATTAAAAAAAAATAATCTAAGTATGAAAGGAGGTAAGGGAAGAGTGTAGTGAGGGGTATGGGATATGAGTATGGTGGGTGATTGTGAATAGAATATTTGTATGGGTTTTGAATCCGAGAAATAGAAAAAACCAAGGGTTTTGGTCCGAAAATTAAAGAATAAACCAAGGGTTTTTGGGTTTGAAAATTTAAATGTAATTTCAAAAAGTTAGCTTCGTTCCATATGGAAGAGGTGCTCTTTTTTGCTTAAATTCAAACCTGGATATCTTGAGCATATGAAACTTAGATTTTCGATCTGAAAAATGCGTGGTGAAGTTGAGACTGAGGGCTACACAATGAACTTGTTATTGTTTAAAAATTGTCTTCTTTCATATCATTTTTTTTATTAGTCCAAGAACAAAAAAAATACGTGACCAATTTTGGCCAACAGAAACCCTAGCCAACCAAAAGAGACAAATTGAAGAACTTCAAGCTAAGTGTGTTGCTCTTTGACAACTGGTTGTGGGTTTAGTTAGAAATCCTACTTTAACTCATTCAAATGTAGGTTGTTAACACCAATAAGAGGATGTTGAAACGTTGAATGTGGACTTGGACTAAAGCTTTATAGTCAACACCAAGAGAAAGTTTATAATCATCATGCCTTTATTTAGTAATAGTGCTTAATGTTTTGCAAATTTTACTTAATATTAGGAGTGTTTTTTAGAATCTATACTAGTAGTAGCTATACAAAATTCTTTACAAAAGATTGTTTTGTTTCTATAAGTCAATAACCTTCAAATTTTGGATAATTATTATATATTTGTATAATAATAATAATAATCTATTTTTAAGGTCATGACCAAGCCAGACACCAAATTGGTATATGAGACCCCCTCTGCCCGTGATTTCTGAAAGTCTACGAAGGTATACATACCCTAACCCCCTCTCGATTTGAACTTGTAACCTCTTAGGAGGAAACACATGTTCTAACCATTAACGATTTTCTAATACAAAATATACTTATTCTTATTAAAATTATATACACAAATTTATTCTTGTTAAAATTATATGGACAATTTTAATTATGAAAAAAACTCCTCCCAAAAGCATCAATTTAAAACAATTCCTTACCATTTAAACTTATATTTAAAAAAATGAAAATACTTCTCCCAAAGAAGATCCAAAGCTTACATTAATTATTAACCACTTTTTATTTATTTATTTTACAATTAACTTATAACCACCCAACATTAAGTATCCACAAATAAGCTTGGGATAATTTAAGTATTAGTCACTTCTTATTTATTTATTTTACAGTTCACTTGTTCACTTATAACCGTTGAACATTAATTATCAACCAATAAGATTTGGATAATTTATGGTATGAGAGTATAATAAGATTTGGATAATTTATGGTATGAGAGTATATATGGTATAAGAGTAGCTAGGCACTTTACAATTCAATATGGGGAGATGTTCTCACATGATGTTATAAAGTAAATCTATTTTCAACCCCAAATCTATCAAACATTAAAGAAATATTTATTAAGGGGTGTTTTTCTTTTATCATTTAATATAAATTAATACATGACATGGAATTAAAATGAAAAAAAATACACTTCAAAAATGTGATCACTCTAAATACTTAATAAATCTAAGATTAAATTGAATTTAAGATAATTTATTTTATAATATCTTTTATAGGGTTGATGTGGTTTATTTTATAATATCTTATTGTCCCCGAGGTGTAGGACAGTGGGTGATGGAGTGTGTTGTTAAGGCACTCCGTGATGTTAAAGTCAAAATCCAACCATGTTAAGGGTTGATGTGGCTCACGACCGGTGCGCTCCCCGCCCTGAGTCCTTGTTTCTCACCTAACAAACAAAAAAATACTCATAACTCCTTATTACTCAATTTAAAAAAAAATATTTACAACTCAAATCATAATATTTAAATAATTGAAATATCCCCTCACAAAATTACATTAATTATTAACCACTCTAATAATTAAAACATTAATTATTACTTTATTCTTATTTATGACACAATTTCACCTTACCTCTAATGATCCCAAATATTCCCAAATAATATGGATTAAAATAATAAAAAAAAACATATTAAAAAAATTCATAATGATTTATAGAAAAAAAAACTATAATTCTTTTAAAATCCATTATTTATGATACAATTTCACCTTACCTTTAATAATTCCAAATAATATGGATTAAAATAATAAAAAAAACACGTTAAACAAATTCATAGAAAAAAAACTATTAACTCTTTTAAAATCCATTATTTATGACACAATTTCACCTTATTACCTCTAATGATCCCAAATAATATGGATTGAATCTCAAATAATATGGATTAAAATAAAAAAAATAATAATATTAATTGAAATAATAAAAAAACTACGTAAAAAAAATCATAAAATTCATAACTGTCTCCCGCAAGAAAACTATAATTCTTTAATATCCATTTTTTCGTTAATTTCTCTATTTTATTATTTTTTCATAATGGTCCGAACCACTAAACCCACTTTTCAAAATACCGTGTACTATAAGGTACAATATTCTTTCAAGAAAATCCTTAATTCAAACCAAACAAAAAGCCCATTAGTTCAGCTGCTCACACTACTTATACATCTCAGCAATCATCAATTGTTTTGGCACTTCCTTGACTACTCCTTTTATATTTGTATTGATAGAAGAACAGACCAAATTAGTCCATACAAATAAACACAGTTTAGGGGCGAGTTTGCTCATAATTTCTCAAGCTTAGTGGAAGCCGAGCTTAAACACATTCTGCTCAAAGGTCCCTTCAGCCTCTTCCCTCTCCAGGTATTCTAATTTTTTTTCTCAAAATTTTGGAAGGAAAAAGATAAATAGAACACAGAATTGTGCTATATAAGCAATAAAGCATTGATTGTGTATGGGCTTGCAATTTCTCTTCATTGTCTTTGCCTCGAATCATATATTATGGAAAAACTCGGCCTTCGTGGGTTTTCTGTCCTGGAAGAGAAGTTTGTTGAACTGGTTATGAAAATTTATTCAATTGGGAATTCATTTTTTTCTGCATTTTTCAAATTGAATTCATGCACAGCAAAGGACCAACTATGGTTTTCTTAATAAAACAGTAACTGAACTAGTCCATTCTTTCATGGGTTCTTCACTTCTCACTTTTCTGCACACAACATTAATACCATTATTACTGGTGTTTTTACTGTTTGTCAGGATTTTCGTGCTGATAAACTTGTTTGTTCAATGCATTTGTAGTTCTTTTCTCTATTTGGGCATATTTTTTACAATGTTTTTGTCCTGTTGATGTAATTGGGTGTCT
>ML797448.1:205504-230125 GCA_009831015.1 Picea engelmannii
TATCACAAAAAAGGAAGATACAATTGCCTTCCAGTGAGTCGAGCCATTTTTCCATGACTTATCCTCCCTCTTTATCCAAGTTAAGATAGAATCAGGTACCAAGTATTTTTGACAAATCAATCTATTCCACATATTCCCCTTGGCTATCAAATTCCACAAGGACTTAGCTGTCAGCGCTATACTAAAGGCATGAATATTCTTGAGACCCCATCCACCCTCCTCCTTAGGTTTTAAAATAGACTTGTAGCTTGTCCAATGAACTCCCTCATGACATTCCTTTCCACTCCAAAGGAAATTGACACATAGTTTCCCGATCTTCTCTAAAACTCCTTTAGGAATATGAACCAAAAATTTCCAGTAAATTGATATTGTTTCAAGAACTGATTTAACCAGTGTCAGCCAATTGTTGATGCGAGGAATGAAAAATCCTCACTTAATCATTTTCGAACCTTACTAGGCTAAGATAAAATAGGCAAGAATGTTACTATGGATTTATAGCCTATGCAAAAATATCAATCAACCCTCAAGAAATATGTTCTTGGACCTGATGCTATTATAAAGTTGTGTGTTTGTGCTAAAATAATGAAAAATGTTTATAATAAATGTTTATAAAAGATTAAAATGAATGAAATAAATAATTTAACAATATGAAATCATAAATACATGTCTCAATTGAGAATAACTAGATTTTATTAATAAAAGTTTTTCCGAGTTACATCCAGAATGTCTCTTTTCAAACCCCTGCGAGAGTGAGGACCAAGATCAGACTTAGAAGTCTAAGATGGAATTAAACATCATACAAAGACAATTGGTGTCTGAAAGAAAATGACCAAGACTAAATGTACTAGATCAACCAAGTCACAAGCCACCAAGTCTTGACTCTGAAAATAATCTTAATCGGAACTGAAAAAATAATTCAAATATTCTAATAAAACTACACAAATTGCCAAGAGAAATGAATGACCATATGAAGCATGTCAAATATCAAAGCTTCCTAGTCCTTTCTTCTTTTCCACCATTAAAAAAATCCTGTTGTCAACAAGTGGATTTATCCCTTATAAGAAACTCGGAAAATGGGAAGATGAAATTTAGAGATCTCAATATGAAACAAGAGCAAACCTTATCAGAAGTGTTTCTCTCTAATTCCTCATGTCTTCTTTATCCTTCAGTTCTTCCTTTTATTCTATAAACTGTATTTATGATAAGGATAATTAATAAATAAATAATAACTAAATAGGTGGGGTCCCCCTCTATATGCACATTTTATCTCAATAATCAAAATAGTTTTTCCTTCTCTCTCCATCATATAATCAACAAAAATATATCAACATTATATAACATACCAAAAAAATGCATCTCAAACACCATGACATAAAGCACATGTGTCTCCCATAAAAATAATATGATATTTAAAAGTTTCAAAATAAAATATCGTGGTTCTGCCATCTTTTCTCAAATAGTGTCCTAGTCAAAATCAATCTAAACATAATTAAAATAATGCAAGAAATGTTTTCCTGAAAAACTCATATTTCCTTAATAAATTCCTCATATTGGGACTTATTCTCTTCCAGCTGGGCAATTTCAGGATGCACTTCATGTAAAATCCTCTTTCCACTGCCTGTTGATTTTATCTTTGAATGAGTGGAGGAAGAGGATTTGGCCATGCTAGTTGAAGTAACAATTTTCTTACCTTTGTCAATCTAAGATAAATGTGGTGTGGTCTTATGATCCTTTGGAGTAGGAGGAGGAGGAGGCATAACCATATGTGTAGTAGTTGTGTGAACAAGTAATACTAATTGAACTAAAGGTAAAGGAAATGATGCACTAGCAACAACAATATGAATTAGTGGAGGAGGGGGAGGCGTAGGCCATTGATTGGAACCAAAAGAAAGAATGGCATGTAAATTATCCTATCCATCAATATTAGGTTGCACAGGAGACTCAGGGATGTTAACAATACCAGGGTGAAGTTGTGGCAAGGATTGTTGACCACCGAGATTCAAGTGCCCAGTTTGGATCAATTGTTGGAACTCATTAGAGTCATAATCAAAATGAATAGAAAACCTTTGTTTTTTATGCCCCCGGGCTACCAAAAGGTGTTAGGCCCTCAACCTCTTCTTCCTTTATTCCCCCCTCTACTGCTACCCCTATTGAAAAGATCATTTATAACCATGATAATCCAATTAGCACAAGTATAAAATAATAGTAAGATAATACATCTAATACAATTTGTCTTAATGATTAAACTGACTCTCACATAACACAACCATGAAACACAGATGGGAAGTGAAAAGGAGTAAAGTGAAATAGAGACATAAATACATCATCCATTATCCGCATACAATCAAGAACACACAAGTCTGCAATCCATATATGTTGATCATTACTTCCGAAATAATTCTATCCATTTTTACTTCAAAACATATATACAAGTGTCTACCAATTAACCGAGTCACTTACAAACCCATTCATATCTTTTAGCTTTGTTTTTTTATCATGTTGATGACATCAAACTTCATCTTTTCATATGCATAATTTTTATTATATAGACAATATTGAAATGGAGAAAGGAAATTAATGATATGGACTTTAGGAAATAACTTATGAAAAGTGATTTTGATTAGGGAAACTAGATCTATATAATAAATATATGACTTCCTTTTAATGAATTTCAATTTCACCAAATCATCAACCAAAACTGTCTTTATTGTTTTCTGACTCAATCAAACCAAAACAACCATTCTAGAAATGTATCCAAGTCATATCACATCATTTATAATTGCTATAACAAAATCTCGCTTTTTTATTGTGCATCCAAACTATACCATTTCGGATGTATTATATTTCATCTTAATTACATAGACATGGCACATATGAGAACATGAAATAAAATGAAAGAGACTTGAGGGAATAGTTTGCATAAAGTGAAATTGAAGAAGGATAATGGGTTTGTATAATAATCCCTTTTCCTTTGAAAATTTTCTTTGTAAAAAATATTATATGAAAAATAATAACATCAACCATATGCATGCTCATCATAGCCATTTATAACCTCAACTATCCAATGTGTACATTCTATGCTTTTACAAGAACCGGAGTCATGAAACATTCATAATAAACTGAGATTCATTGTTATATGTCTATATTTCCATCATCTTCTATTCATAGGTTATAAATCAAATCACTCATAGTATAACCATTTATAAAACTTATACCACATACGAACTGTTGTCAATAATCATGATGGAGAAGACAGTATGTCATTGTATGTGGATACAAAACTTAACCATATGACTGTCAAACCCCATAAGTAAACATATAAATCAAAATCCCTCAAGAGGTAGTTGAAAATTGCAAAGGAAACCATAGCTCAAATTCCAATGAAAACATATACTTGGGAATGAGTTCGAATCCAGTAATCTTCTATCCATAGAGAAGGGTTTTCCTTGAAAAACAGAATTTTGTCTTCGGTCCTAAACAAGACTTCTCTACTAAGGTAGTTCAGAAATAGTTCTTTACAATTCCAAAAATGAGGGTCTTTCCAAAATCCATCGACCTCCACTAAAAGGTCAATCCCTTTATTTATATAGAATCACTAACTAAAAATAGCTACTACAAGTTTAAGTTAAGTAAAACAAAATATCGCCACGTGGCGCTTGATCTCTTTGTTCTCTGGGAATCATCTTATGGTTTTACTAGAGTGGATGACTCTTCTCATATTCTGACCACTTGACGAAGAGATCCTCGCATATGTTTGCATACGGGAACATGTGTTGGTCCATCGGGGTTGAAAGAATATATTTCACTTCTATTGTTCGTTCTCTGTATTTGACTATTTAAATAATCAACCACTGCAAAGTTGCACGAGCCTTGATTGGATGCTCCATAAATTGTTTTATTTGACCTGGCGCCATGCTTTCCACATGCGCGATCTCGGTTTTTCATGTCGAGTCTTGTTCTTCATGTCGCTTGACTATGTCATGCAGGTCGACAAAGTCTTCAGGTGAGCCGAATTCTGGGAGGTTGATGCCTTTCATCTCCAGATTAATCTTTTCCCAGCCTTTTTCGCACTCGACCCACTTCTTTTTTATCTCATGATGAGGTTCTTGGGCCATCTTTACCTAGTATTTGGTTGCTTTCCTAATCTGAGCGATGTTGTTATCCCTTAGCACTCTAATACCGTTCTCTTCGACGTCTCAGTCGTTTTGTACTACGCTGATGTAATCAATCCTTTCTATCACCTGGTATGCATTTTCACACCACCTTTCCACGTCTTTGCAAGTTGCTAGTGCCATAAGGGTATCTTCTTGGAAATCGACTATACCTACAGTGAAAAGGTATCGTTAATTTGTGAACTTTGCATAAGCATCCTGGAACTCACTCCTCAAAAACACCGTGGCCTGTGTGGAGTCTTGATAGTATTTTTCCAAATGGCGCAGATGCTCCAAATCCTTAAGTACAACAACCAATTCCTTTTCATCTATCCTTTCTCGATCCAACGTGGCATCAGTGATAGCCATCCCTATGCTGATAAGCTCAAATGTCTTGGTGTGTTCTGTGTTGAGCAACTTCTCCAACGTGGTGATGAAAATAGAGCTATCTAGCGTGAGCCTTCTCTTCTTGGTGGTCCTCTTCATGATAGATTTCCTCTTCCTATCATAGGTGATCACTTGTATGTCGGCGACCTCATCAACATGCTCATGGATTTTTTGTTATCCCCAGGTTAGAGTGTTTCCCAGGCTCTCGGTTGTGTGTATATGTTCTAGGGTTGGTTCCTGGACTTGTTTCACTTGTTCCAATGGGTCAACCTTCATTTGTTGTTCATCGGTTGGTGAGGCATCGACCAAACTTGAAGAACCAGGGATATGTTCAATACTTACTTGGTAATCGACTTTTGAGGTGTCGATCTCTTGCTAATGAACCTCCTCTTTTTGACCACCCAATCCTAACTCATCCCTCGAGCTGTCTTTCAGGGTCTCCGACAGGTCGAGTAACTCAGTGTCTAAGACACTTTCGACCTCATGGTCGCTCTGCGGAAGGTCTTGAACTGGAGCATCAGGACTTGGGGCAGATGCTTTCTCATGTTCCTTATCCTCTGTAATCGGTACCAGAGCTACCAGGGAAACCTCTGAAATATCCTCATTATCATAGATGGTTATTAGATCAAATAGGGGGTTTGGTACACCTGTTTCACCTAGCATCCTTGATACCTCGGTTTGGTACCAGAGCTTTCTCATGTTCCTTCTCCTCTGTAATCGGTACCAGAGCTAACAAGGAAACCTCTAAAATCTCCTCATTATCATAGATGGTTATTAGATCAAATAGGGGCTTTGGTACACCTGTTTCACCTGGCGTCCTTGATACCTCGGTTTGGGTTGGAATTTTCCCCGATGATCTGATATGTGGCGATGGAACTCTAGGGTTTTCTGGACCGGTGATTTCTTCCAGTTCTATTCATTCTAAGCCACTTGTATCTCCTCTTATTGTGCTTGGGTTGTCCAAGGGGATCCTCATCATTTCTATGATTTCAGGATCATTCTCTAACTGGTCAATGACTCTCTGTGCTCCTTCTAGTAAGAGAAATTCTCTCCTTTGTGCCACTGTGGTCTCCATTGCTCTGATTTCTTCTCTAACTCTGATGGCCTCTTAAGACGATTGCTCTATTCTCTCCACTTGTTCATCCATGTTCATAGCCTTGAACCTGGTCATGTTCGGGTTGGGTTTTCTTTGTACTACCTCCTCCCAATCCCGAGCGCATTCTGTAAAAATCTCATCCTCAAACTTATCATGTGTGTATGGCCAATAGGAAGATACTTGTGAAGCATGTTGGAGGACTAAGCCCTTAGGATCGTGCTTGCAAAACCAGGATATCGGGAACCTGAATTCAAGATGACTCAACCCTTCTTGTTTGGCTTGAGACTTGTCCTTCACTAGACAAAACCCCACATGGAAGCCGTAGGGTATGAACGCATGTTTCTTGTCCTTAACTAGTGTGGTTTTATAGCCCTGGAGGATAGCCTAATAACATATTTATCCTACAATGATCCAGTCTGGGACGTGAGCAGGGAGAAAATGTGGTGCTCTTGTGGCCCTGAACACCCTGATATAAGTTGTGTGTCTGTCTAGGTACCAGTGGCCTACCTTCGATATCATTTTCTTGGCTGCTACAGACATCCTTGGGAATTCCTTTTTAAATAAAATGAAATATATTCGGGCGATGAATTCATTGCAAATAAGGGAATAGGATTTCTTGTACATGTTCTCCCATAATATGTCGAAGTAGAAATGAACAGGTAGTTCCACAACGTGCCAACTCAAATTCATCCTGGCGAATACATTCATCGTGCATACTAGGCCATGTGGAAAGTGGGTGCTTCCCCTTCTTTCGACGTCTAAGCCTATTGTACACAGATGCTCAATTGCTTGGAGATTATTGCTCCCTAGTTGAATCTACTTCAAGAGATTGCCACAATATATGCCTGGGGCATCTATGCTTTTGAGAACTTGGAGCAGTCCTTTTCTCCATACAGTCGGCATATGAGAGCCATCAAGTAGATGTATGAATCCCTCAAGGTAATTGTCCTATACCAACCATTGCTCTGATTTGTAAATTTGTTGTCCTCCTTCCACCATGAGGCCATCAACTGGTTGGTGTCATGGAATTCATAGGATTTCACCACGAAGTCTATGTTCTGCGGCTCCTCTAGGTCCCTAAGCTTGTAGTACTTATGAACTTTTTTCAGGAGAAAAACTCTGACACACCCGCCATTCTCATCGTTGATGAGGCACTTTTGAGCATCTGTATGATAAATTAGCCAACTCAAAACCTCAATGCATGGGAAAACTGGAGTTCGGCAGGCTACCATGTGCAAGCACGACCATCGAATGTTTGGGAAAACTTGATCGTCGAGCGCCCTTACATACGGTTCATTGTGAGGGATATACTCTGGGTAATCCTTCTGTTTGATTCTATTGAATATATCTCCCGACCGTGGGATCATCATTTTGGATCCAGTTGTTTCTTTCGTATCGCCAAAGGCCAGGGGTTGAATGAAATCTTTCTTCATCGAGGTTTTGATTACCGGCTCCGCCCTAGGAGCGTATTCCAACTACCTCGTAGATTCAGAAGAAGAACCCTCACCAATTTCCACCTCCTTTAGCTTAGGTGCCCTCGGAAAGCGTTTGGTCGTTGACTTTCTTGGAGGAATTTTCCCTCTGTTGCTTGTTTAACCTGGTTTTGGTGGTCTGAGAATCAACATAGTCTTGAGATGATCGCTTTGCTTCTTCAGATGCTCTGGAAATGGAAACTTGTGCTCAGAATAGAAGTGTTCAAAGTTGTTTTCATGATTTAAACAGAGATGAACTTACCTTGTCGCATCAGCCATTCAATTCGGTATATGAGTGCGATTCTACAAAATCTACCGCCAGATCTTCATTACATTTAAAATTAAATTCGATTGTTTGTCGATAGCACGGGCGAGGGCTATAACGTGGCCTATCATTGATTTCAAATTCTCATTGTTCAATCGAAGCATAGGGTAGCAATGTAAGTGGGGAAAAAAATTAACTTGCCTATTAAATGACCGAATTTGTTCGTATCTCGTGCTGAAAACATCCCATCGTTTCACTAATCTAGATGGTGGATCGAGGGTCAAGGATTATCTTTAAACATCATTCGTTGATATCTCCTGGCAAGATCTCTGACGCTGATCATATCTTGTCGTACAGAGATGACGTGACAAAGCTGACTAGGCGGTGTGATTAGGACACAGGGAACCTTAAGATGACTCGAGACAAAACTAGACAGTATGAAACCCCTATGCGAAAAAGACACGTGGCACTTGGGACTGACATCTTCATTTACTTGTGTTATTCAGAGTCAAGGAATTTTCCTTAGCTAATCGTTTTGACAATAGATCCTACCATGTCGACGCCGAAAAGTATTGAGGATCGACAATCGACGATAAGCTTACCCAAGTTCTCCCAGATTAACTCTCTTGAAAATTTTACGATGCCGAAAGTGCATTGGGGATCGACGATCGACGATGTGTCAATGCGGAAATTTTCAGTGATTTAACTCTTCGATATTTTTCCGACCCCGAACCAACGCATCTGTTATCGGCTATTGGGGGTTTATCATGGCTCGTGTCAACGTTTAGTCCTCTCGTATTCCGTCGACATCGATGGGATTCAACTATCTCCTCATATGTGTCTCAAAAAACTAACGCAAGCCCACTCTGCATTTTACCGACGTCGATGGTGCATTGGTGATCAATGATCATTATTATTGTGTGGCCATTTTACCTGCTTGGATTTTTCCAACGCCGAACATAAGCGCACTTGTCACAATGTGTTGGCCCTCGATCAAGTTTTGAGGAAACCTTGGTCAAGTTTGGACCACTTTTTGGACTTCAACACATTGGTTGAGAAAGGAGCGCCCAGACGGAGCTGAGATCACAAATCTCACCGATTTTGCAGGCTATGTGGACCCAGTAAGGGGTTCTCTAGGGTTTTTGTAAAGGGTTATGGGATGTCAGCCCATGGGGTTTTACCCATGATTAGGCCTTATTGTAAGGGATTGTAAAAGTATAAATAAGTAAGAATATATTGTAGAAGTAGTGTGGGAAGTGGATAAGTGCGAGTAGTTCGATTGGCTTTGTGCAAGGGAATGTTTATGTGTTAAGTCTTTGTGCTTGATAGAGAGTTGGCTCTGTGCCTTGACCTAGATTGGAAGGAGGATTCGGTGCTCAGTGCGCAGATCTCCTATCCTATGTGAAGTTCAACTCTGTGGCTTAGTGCAAAGGAGTCATTGAATGTAAGATATTGAAGAATAATAAAGAAGATGAAGCAGTCGGTGGACATAGCCCCACACTGGGGTGAACCACGTATATCTCGTGTCTTTGGTTTGCTTCGTGTTGTGTTGTTTAAGTTACGAATATGCTTAGTGATTTGATTATTATGTATGATAGATAGATCTATTGTTTCCTAGTGTTTACTTTGAATGGATGTTAGATCTAACCTAATGCTATGTGTTAAAATGGTTGAAGTGCTTAATCTTTGTTGTTATTGCATCGATCTCTATTAGGGTATGTTATGATATGTTAATAAAGCTAATAAACTAATGCATATCACCGTCCAAGTGTTTCTAGAATACTCTGTGAAGTGTTGTTATCACAGATATGTGTCCCAAATTGGTTACATACACCTGCGTACTGTAACCCCCCCTGCTTCTACCTCGAATGAGACTTTGCCTGCTCTGCAGGTGTTTCCGAAAGGGCCGGTAGTGGGGGTTTTGTTGGTGCATTTTTAAGCGTTGAACCATGGGTCTGCCCATGTGCCAACAAATGATTATGTTGCCAAGACCTAGAACTGTGATTGTTGGGAACTAAAGTAAAGAAAAGAGAAGCTTTGTGTGTAGATCTGCTGCTGAAGTGCGCAATACTCTACTTGAATTTAGAAGCTCTGTGCTAAGAAAGAAATCTGATACGAAGAAAGAGGTAAGATCTTAAAAAAGGTAAAGCTTTGTGCTTTGATAAGAGTAAGATAAGTGAAATTTTTTGTTTTGAAAGCATGAATTTAAGTATGTTTAATAGATTATGTCCTAGTCTGAAGGATAGGGCGCAGTTGGAAGAAAGAGTTGATTTGAGTAAATTTAATTTAAATGAATAAATATATGTTATTCCTATGCATAGAAAGAATTTTTGGACTAATAAGTGGATGCAGGAACCTAGAAGAAATTTTTTCATATTGCAGATCCAACACCATGATCCCAGTACGCAGTATAGAAGAGGTTGGGGAACATTTAAAAGAAAACGATGATTGACATTGTGTTATAACTACAGAAGGTCAGGACATCTTGCTAAGGAATGTCCTGGTACAGGTCCTATTTGTCTTTGTTGTAATATTATTGGTCATGAGGTTGAGGATTGTCCAAGGATGATTGCTAAAGTTCAAAGAATGAACATGAGACAAGAAAACTACAAAGAAAGTCAAGAGACTAAGAGCATGTTATAGAATCATAAAGAGAAAGAATCATAGAAAGCTCAGACTATGTTTATAGTTGAAAGAAATGATGAATGTTCACAAAGATGCCAGTTTACCAGAGATCTTGAAAGTAAAACAACGCATAAGTACAAGAATAGAAGACTTCGACATAGACTTTGTCTTGGATGAAGAAACACAAGTGAATATTATGACAAAAGACACTTGGGAAATTTTTGGAAAGCCTACTATAATACCTTCGTTGGGAAGGATAGGCTTGTTTAAGGGTAGCATGATAACTTTATGTGGAAGAGCTACTAACGTACCTGTTGAGGAAAAGATATGAAATAATCTTACTCAAGCATTTTCAGACTTTACTTGGCTAAAGAAAAGTAGACGGGAATATCACCCTATGTTTATAGCCAACAAAATAACATCCTAACTCACAAGTATTAATTACGAGTGCTTAGGCTAGTCTTTTATCAACAAAAAGCTTGCTGGAAAATCACTTTTTATGTAATTTTTTTAATATAACAGTTGTTGAAATAAATGTAAGAACAGAAGTAAAGACACCAAGATGATAATCAAGACAGATGAGACATAAAGCAATCCTTTATTTCATTCCAATTCACCAAAGAGTCATTTTTTTTACAAAACCTCATATAGAAATCTTAGACCAAAGTCAAACTTAGACATCCCCGATGGAACATACAAAAGGACCTCTGAAAAAAAACCAAAATTGAACTCTAAAAGTTGGATCAGCTTGCCACAAATTGTTGCCCACTCGACTCTGCACAATAGCCTTTATCAGTCATGAAAATTAATTCACAAACAAACAAGTCTACACAGAATATCAAAGATAGATCAACACCTCTGAAAAACAAGTGTCTGAATGATTTGATTCAGCCCGGAATATTGTTGTCTACAATAAGACCCTGCTATCACAAAATAGAATTAGGTTGTGATGAATATATGAATGAATGAAAACTGAACTATTTCAACATAAACCCAAAGAGCAAACCTTAGCATGCTTCTGCTTCTATCCCTTCTGTTCATCCCTTTTCTTTTGCTTTTAACAAATTAGAATTGGTTGAAGTAGTTGAACCAACTCATTAGTTAATCTAACTAAAGACTCAACTAACTTTAGTTAAGGGGGAAAAGTAATAATCATAATAGGGTCATAAATAAATAATAACTAGTAGGTGGGACCCCTTCTGACTCCCTTTAGTTCATAACAATTATAGCATAACCATTATTTAAGCAACATACCTCATTGTGCCTCCCCTCAACATATTTACTTTTGGCAATTTTAGCTCATGAAAATTTGAAAATATTTCAAAATAATACTCATATATCCAAAATAAAACATGTCCAAAATCTATGAAGTCAATTGTCATAAATCAATAGATAACATAAAATTCAAAATCCATATTTCCCAGTCTATGATGCAACCCTTCCTTGGTTGTTGTTGTCACCTCTTGATTTTCCTGAAATTGCCTTAGGCTGGGTAGAGCCTTTAGGCTTTATCTCACTGATCACGTGGGAACAATCATCCCTCAAATGCATCCATGAAGACATGGATTTGTCAGAGTCAACGGAGGGTGAAGAAGGGGCAACATTGGCTTTTCCCTTATCAAATGCATGTTGGGCTTCAGTCTTCAATCTCTTTCTAGCATGGGAGGATTGTACTGGCGAGTGGTTAGGGGCATCTTGGACAATGGGGTTCAAAGGTGGAGGAAAAGGCAAGGTCAATTTGGGCCAGCCACGATGTTGGGAGACTGTCGGGTGGACAATCTCCTGCCATCCATCATTTTCAGGGACCTCAGGTTGTAAGGAGACAAGAGGAGGTACAGGGAGACCGGGGGATGGTGGGTCTTGGAAAGGAGGCCTTTCCATCCTAGGTTGGACTATTCCCTGCCCAATCCAATTAAAGAATCTGGCATGAAACAATTGGCCAAGATCTTCTGAATCAACATCAAAATGTATGGAGAACCTGGGCCTTGGTTCCAGTTACCTCTGCCTCTGTTTCCTCGGCCATGGCTTCCTCGACTGAAAAAAACTCATCCTGCATGTGTAATCGATTAGCAAATAGTTTTTTAAATAACCATGCATGAAAACTCTTAAAAATACGAAATAGATTTGGCTTAGAATGTATCATGCCCATACAATCCAATCCATACAAATTGTTTTAATGTTAATCAATGAGCAGGGGGGTGAAAAAGTGTTATGTGATATGTGAGGGGTTTATATTGAGCGAAAATATGATATAATGAAAAGGGAGAAGAAATGGTCACTTCTCAATGACAACAAAAATCAACTGTAAAGCAACCAATAAAACCTTATTGCAATCCACCCAAGACACTGTCGCTTTCATCCACTTAACACAAAAATTCTCTTGGTTGTAATCAATATCAGAACAGCGAGTGAAAAAGTGTTATGGGATATGTGAAGGGTTTGTAATTAGCGGAAAGTGAGATAATGGAAAGGGAAGATAACGTTTGTTGTTCATGAAATTAATCAAGCGATCCATAAAACATTCTGCAATAAGGAAAGATGTAACAACCAACAATCATTTGGCCAAATAATAATTCCTGCACATTTAACTAGTTTATTGTTCATCAATCAAATATCTAACACAGTGCCATCAATCAAATATCTAACACAGTGCCATCACAAAACAGTCATCTTCCCATACAATTTGCAGGGAAAAAACTACACACTGTATTTTATAACAATTTACGAACAATACCCATTTCCAAACTATAACTATCAAAATCAACCATTGTCCAAGCATTTCTTCAATCCACGACTATACTCAACAGTCATGTTTTCAAAAATATAATGAAGTCACTATTGTTGCAATAGAGCCCATCAAAATTTGCAATGATATTTTTTCTCATATATATATGCAGTAAAACACCAAATTGACACGCCTGAAAATGACAACTTATTATACAACCAACAACCATCAATTAGACACAGGCTATGCATGAGTAATTTTTCCAAGAATGTAGTTCTGCCCCTGTAAACAAACAATCCAATGTGACTTAAAAGCTAAGCCACCTACCCAACATGACTCTCATCAATAATGGCCAATTGCAATAAATAACACTCTTAAAATTCAGTGGGTATCACCGAGTATGAAATCAAGCCATCCATACTACACACAGTGCGCAACTGACAAAATCCCACAGTGTAGCATTTCCCATTATCACACAACAACCATACAATCACGATATAACTTAGTATATCATTTTGAGCTATTGATTTAGTCACTTGTGATTGAGCCAGTTGTGCATACTCAGGATTATTCAACCAACAAACAAAAAGATGCAATGGATATATCCAGTCCAATAATCATTTATCCCCAAAGAAGACTATAGTTACCCCGCCCAATGAATTACTTTGCAAAACATCATTCACAGAACGCGACATGTGTGAACAACACCAAGCACTTGTAACCAATGCCAGCCATTATCCAAAACATCATAAGCGCAAATACTAGTGATTGTATAACAACCAACAATCCGCCATTGTGGTAGGAAATCAATCAACCGAACAAGTTGTAGTAGCTATGCATACCCACACATCCAATTGAATCAGGGCAGAGACTCTTCTAATAAAAATATTGAGTTTAATATGAGGAGAGTGACTGCGTTCTGTGAAAGAGAAATTGGCAACGAAGGTTTTATCCTTATTATCACAGGAACAGTAACCGAATGCCAAACTAACACGATTGTTACATAACCAACTGGATGGATCTGTACTCAAAATGGTCGGCGATATACAACCATCCAACACACAAGTGGTAAACCCTATAGGCCAGGCTGGTGCTCCATGTCCCCCTCGGACTTGTAGATTTAAAGGTTCGCACTGTGAATAACACAGGACATCTAGAGCCAACTTATTTTAATGGTGACAAACCCCGATACCAGCAGTGCATGCACAGAGGGAACCATGAATTATTCATGGATATATGTCAAGTCTGAGACAGGAGGGTTATCATAGAGGAGCGAGGTTCCAACCCAATCGATAGTGAAGCTTAACGTGCACAGGGTGTAACCCTAGTGGTTATTAAAGCAACCCTAACACTAAGGTGATGGCGAGGCTCAACAAGAACAAGAGAGCCATTTTGTGGCTTTTGGTGAGGAAATCGATCATTTCTCAAATAAACAAAAAGCAGTGATGAAGAATGATTTTAGTTGTTAAACCCATAAAAAAAATAGAGACTGGACAAGTGATGCGCACGCATGCGGACCGTCGTCCAAGCAACCCAACAACAAAAGAACTCCAACTAAGCCAGTAGTAACAGAGAACTATCACCAGGAAGACTGATAACTTCTACAAACTCAAAATTTTGCAGGAAGAACCATCCATTTTCCATTTAAAAACCAAAGTTTCACATAGTTTCAACACTCGGAACAAACACAAACCCATACATCTGAGCCAGTAATAATTTCATAACCAGAGTGAAGTCAAGAATGGCAAAAAAAAAACATACATGTTAATCGAAATCCTTAAGAGGAGAGGTGGCCGAGCGGTTTCACCCTACTAAATTTCTGGAGCGTAACACAACAACAAGATCAAACAATAGTCTGACTAGGGTGGCTACCAACGAGAAGGGTAAAGGTGACGTGCAATAAATGCACATCGCCTCCACCCATACCTCATTAACTCAAACAGTACATGCCAACAATTCTCCATTAACACCATGTATCGAGACTATCACCATATTAAAAACCCATAGCATGATTTACACCATAACATAATTCGAATCCCATAGAATTCAACCATTGCATAACCAATAACACCATTAAATTGACAAATGTGCCCTCGACATTCAAACTATCGAAGGTATCATATGTATATCGGCTACATAATTCCATTTCCCATTGCATGACAATTTACAATACCACTTGCCAAGTGTACCACCAACATTTCAACCATATGCATATTAAAATGTAATTCAACACAATTTCATAGCCATTTTCTTGTTAGCTAGGGTTCAACAACAATCAACAAGTATTTTCATGCATGTGGTATTGCATAACTAGGTCCCTTCCTTGCATGTGGTATAGTATTTTGCCTTCCTCTAATTGCCTTTCATATAATTTCACTAACATGTTCGTTGTGCAAGTGAGAGGAGAATAAATACCATTAACAAATAGAGGGTTGTAGTAACATGAAGGAACAACATTTCAAAGCTCAACTCATACCAACAACAACAATATCTCATCAACCATGTAAACCTTTGTAGCACATCATCATAACATCGAAAATGAACAAATCTGATCTCCAATAGTTCAAGGGTGTCCCACCTACTAGTATTATTTAGTCTTATATAATAATAGGCTTTAGCAACACTTTGCGGGTGAAATTACATTGACGTTTTCAATCATCAACAATACCTAATATTTTTCATGGAACATCGACTGAAGAAGAATTTGAAGTCATTAAGTTTATTGGGGACAACACCCCTTTCCCACTTTTTCTAGGTAAGACTTGGATTGAGAAGGATCAGATCAGAAGAAAAACAAAGGAAGAAGCTACAGAAAAGAAAAAACAAGAACTAAGGGATTTCATAGCTAGAAAAATAGACCGACTAATAGAAAAACGAGAGGATAAGTCGAAGCAACAGAACAAAGTAACAACGCAAGAGGGACAGAAGGCAAGAGAATTAGTTATCAACGTTGAAAGAATGCAAAAATATTTGAAGGACATATCTATGCAAGAAAGAAGTATGTCCACTCAGGAAGTGTTAAGAAAAGGGATATTAACTTTAGACCCTTTGAGGGAACAGTAGCAGTGTGAAGTCACTACGCTAGGAGAAGATAAGAATAAGAATGGAAAGAGGATTCCAAAAACAGTTAGAGAGACTCAAATCACAAGAAAGAAGGCAAGGAAGCTCAATAAAAAGAAAGCCAAGTTGGAAAATCTACAAGAAGCTACAGAGACCATATGGGAGACTCCGCAGACTGGAACCTCGCAGGAGGTAGGTTCGCAAGATTTTAATTTCATTGGAACAGCAGGACCACGCAGAATGGGACTTTGCCCTGGTGAAGCTATATGACCATTGGAGGCACCCCAACCGTTAGAACTACGCTCCAGAACGGTTAGAAAACACATTTATGGGCGGATGGACCGCTTTTTGGATGTTGAGACCACGCCATAACGAACAAATTCACATTGATGAAAGAATTCATGCCCGTTGGAATAATATGTTACGAGGCCCCACTTATTTAACCAGTCAGTCACCGTGTCGGGACCACTTTTTTCCACCCGTGATTAACTGAGCTAACAAAGAATTGTCTAAGTGTCGAGCTATGTTATCAGAAGCTAGACCTCGTCATATGTTTGTCTACCCCACCTATCCATTCGGCTGCCCCAACCTGTCTATTTAAAAGTGAGAATGTCAAGCGAACCCAATGAATTATAGAAGTTTGTCGAAGAGGTCCTCAAGAAGGTAATGGCCGATAGACCATTATCTGAAGGTGTTCAGGTATCGTCGACTAAGGGACTGCAGGCTTCCCCTTCAACTAGATGTCATTCTGGCCATGTTAACCCCGTGACTGAGCAGTGAAGTAAGCATCGTGATGATCTATCTAATGCGAAGCAGATCCCGTCCATCCTACCAGAGTATATCCCACCTTTGGTTGGTGTTGTTAACCGCGACAACATCCCACGAGATTATGAGTACACCTTGTTCACCGCGTTACAGGAAAGCAAGGTTACAAGGTAGCCTCTATACAGGATGGCGCAATGCGCCTCGCTTTCCAAGTCATAGCTGGAAAGCTCGTAAGGAAGAACTGCTCCACATAGGTCACCGGGTTTGTGGTGGACCTCACAGGAAAATGTGTGGAGGGCATGTAGATGAACTGGGAGAGCTACTCGTCAATGAACTAGAGAAAGTTTGTCGCGAAGCCCATGATTTGGGATACGAATTCCACTACAACTGGTTGATCATTTTGATCATATTTGTCGCTTGGAAAATGCCTGAAGGAACCACATTCCCGAAGATCGAACCCTCAGAGTCGTTGGCCGCTAGGTTTTCTACCTTGTGGTACACCAATGACATGACGAAACAGTGGCAGTCCAATGTCGTGTTTCATGCATACTATTAGCAACTGAAGGTTTCCATTGAGTCATTTCCGTGCATGACACCGCGCACCCTGCACCAATACAGACCAATAGCAAAGTTCCACGCAGATCCACATTTCATCTATATCACTATGCACATAGATGAGAACAAGGAAGAATTACAGTCGTACTACAAGCTAACAGATGAAGACATGGAGCAGATCACAAAGAAATGGTCAGAGGAGTTCCTTGTACCTGTCATTGATGCAGAACTGTCCGACACTAACACCACAGGAAGCCTCATGGTCACCCGAGTTGAGCATGTCAGACAGTCCAGTGTGACGAAGAAGAAGAAGAAGCAGGAAGAAGTTCATGATATAGAAACCGATGAGGAGGACAACGCCTCTGAAGAAAATGGATCTGGCTCGCTAGGAGGAGGAGGAGACGAAGCAGATGGACAAGGAGAAGGGGATGAGAAAGGAGGGGGAGAATCTAACCGCTGAAATATCCCCCTACTGAAACAGTAACACCGTAGAAGAGGAAGGTTTCTCCAAAGAAACCTTCAGCAAGGAAGAAAACATGCGCTAATAAGCCCCAGTTAGAGGCCACACTCATGGAGGACGATATCAGTTTGGTCAGCGGATCTATGGAGGACGCTTCCTAGGATATCTTGCAGAGATATGGAGTGAAGCAGGAAGAGCTATATGGAAGGGTCGAGAAGGAATTGAAGGAAGCACAACACACTATTCGTTTGGTCCACGCATTACCTACCGCGTCACAGATTGCAGAATTGGGGGATGAACCAACCCAATTGAGAAGACTTGCAAATGCAACAGAAGCTTGACTTCAGAAAATCCAGGAAGAGAAGGAGAAGGCTACAAAAGCCTTGAAACAAGAGAAAGATGAAGTCTTAGAAAAATTACAAGTAGCGTGGTATAGTGTGGCCAACTACGAAAGTTAGAGAGAATATTTTTAGGCGATGCTCCAGGAGGACAAAGGGCAGCTACAGAGAGAAATGGAGCAGTTTCTCGTAGAATAGGTCATAGTCAAAGAGGTAGTGAGTAAATCATGTCACCCTCTGTCAGGCTTGGCACAGGAGGAACAAGAGTCGGTCGAGGCTCAAGTAGCAAATCTCGTTGAGACCATCCAACAGCTTCAAGCCAGGATAGCAGAATTGGAGGCTCAAGCAGTGTCGAGCACCCCGCAAGAAGTGCGCGATCAAAGGGAGGAAACCGCTAAGAACACATGTAATAAGGATAAGATCCCTCGCCTTAGAGTGTAAACAACTGAGTGATAGAAGTGCACAAACATATGAATGCCTCGCAGAAGATCCAGAGCTAAGAAAGTTGGAAGCGCAGCTACAGGAGGTGCAACAACATGCATTTTCCATGCAGGCGTAGAGGAAGTTGCTCACCACAGTTGAAAGAATGAAAAGATCCCAGAAGCAGCGCACAGTACAACAACAAATCACTGCCCTCCAGGGAAAGGTAATGGAAGTCACGCAGAAGCTGCAACCTGTGTAGGATGAAGCCTGCAAGGTGTTTGAAGAGATTGATGGACAAGGCTCGCAACTGGACCAAATGGTTGCATCAGTAGAACAATGCCCGGAAGGGCCTATTATAGAGCAGACGATCCAAGAGACTCAGGTGAAGCAGCAAGTCGAGGCAACTCGATTTAAGCTCAAGGCCTTCGAAGCAACATTGTCCAGACTTGAGTGACTCGGGACAAGTTACAGGTGAGTGTTGGGGACCTGTTGGCCCTCGACCAATTTTTGAGAAAACCTTGGTTAGGTTTGGACCACTTTTTAGACTTCGACACATTGGTCGAGAAAGGAGCGCCCAGGCGGAGCTGAGATCGCGGATCTCACCAATTTTGTGGGCTATGTGGACCCAGTAAGGGGTTCTCTAGGGTTTGTGTAAAGGGTTATGGGATGTCACCCCATGGGGTTTTACCCATGATTAGGCCTTATTGTAAGGGATTGTAAAAGTATAAATAAGTAAGAATGTATTGTAGAAGTAGTGTGGGAAGTGGCTAAGTGTGAGTAGTTTGATTGGCTTTGTGCAAGGGAATGTCTGTGTGTTAAGGCTCTATGCTTGATAGAGAGTTGGCTATGTGCCTTGACCTAGTTTGGAAGGAGGATCTGGTGCTCAGTGCGCAGATCTTCTATCCTCTGCGAAGCTCAACTCTGTGGCTTAGTGCACAGGAGTCACTGAATGTAAGAGATTGAAGAATAATAAAGAAGACAAAGTAGTTGGTGGATGTAGCCCCACACTGGGGTGAACCACGTATATATTGTGTCTTTGGTTTGCTTCATGTTGTGGTTTTTATGTTACGAATCTGCTCAGTGCTTTGATTATTATGTATGATAGATAGATATGTTGTTGCCTAGTGTTTACTTTGAATGAATGTTAGATCTAACCTAATGCTATGTGCTAAAATGGTTGAAGTGCTTAATATTTGTTGTTACTGCATCGATCTCTATTAAGGTATGTTCTGCAATGTTAATAAAGCTAATAAACTAATGCATATCACTATCTAAGTGTTGCTAGAATACTCTGTGAAGTGTTGTTATCACAGATCTATGTCCCAACTTGGTTACAGACACCTGCATATTGTAACCCCCCCTGCTTCTACCTCGGGTGAGACTTCGCCTACTCCGGAGGTGTTGCCGAAAGGGCCGGTAGGTTTTGTTGGTGCGTTGTTAAGCGTTGAACCCTGGGTCTGCCCCTGTGCCAACACAATGTTAGTTGCATATGCTTACTTAGAATGCCAAGTTCTTTTAGACATGAAGTTTCATTTAACAAGTTCAAACAAATCCGATTTGATCGATAAGAGTCATGAAAACAAAATAAACCATCTCTCCATATTGACTTCAATTCAAACAGTAAACAAAAGAAAACAAGTGGTACCCAAAAGTGACATAATTTCATAAAATATTTTAGGGTGTGTTGAGCGCTCAACAGACCATACGTGGTCATATGACAATCATACATGCCATACACATCACAATTGGGTGTGTGCAACCTTGGTAGGTTGTGGATCTACCCTCTTAGATTGTTCATTGAGTGGATTTCTACTCTTATTTATTACTACATCCATTCACATATAAACTCTATGTTGTTTTCGGATTATGTTACATACACTTGGTTGTTATTGGAAGTGAGATCATTCCAAGAGAAAGTGAATGGTCATTAAGCAAAAGGGCGTGTTATCTTATAGAGCAATATATCCTTGTTGCAATAGGTTTGACTTATGATTGATGGAGTCATTTATTATACCCATTGTTGAATTGTAAAATATTAGCAATTAGAATAGTATATTATAGATATTTTCATTCACCAATTGCCTTCAACTTTTATTCAATGGGTTTCCAATTACAAGCTAGAATGTTGGACTAGTAAGTTGTGAAGAGCAAATTTTATTTCCTTAGCTAGCAATAAAATCTAGAGTGGGATACTCCATTGTTGGGTATTGGCCTCAGGCAATAAGCTAATAACACAATAATAGATTCTTTTGGAACCAACCTACATTGAGAACATAGATCTTTATACAATTTCCACATAGTATCTGTGTTGGTGAAGTGAGTGTTCTATAAGTCCCTCGTTTATGGGTCATAATGGTATCAGAGCAATTGAATTCTTGGTTGTGACACAGCTAGAAGAAATTTGAAGAGAATTTAGATTCAACATGGGTAAATAAAATATAGAAACGTTGGAAGACTTAAGGGCCATCATTGTTCAACTTCAAGAAGAGAACAAACACTTGAAAGATAAGGTCTAGATGTATGACCAAAGGATGGAAGGGATGGAGAAGAAACTTGAGACCTATGCGAAACTACTACCATTACTAAAGAAGTGATTTTATGAATGCCAAGACTCCCTCACAATTGTCATGTCAGATTGGAACAAGAGCATAGTGTATCTTGTGCAATTGGGATAAAAGGTCATACAGATGGATAGTTGAAAGGAGTACATGCTCACTTAGACAATGGATTAGCTACATCGAGAGTTGGAAGAAAAGGGAGAAGCATTGGAAAATATACAAGTAGTTGTATAAAAGCACCAGGTAACAAGGCCACCTTCCATTGCCACTGTTGAGGCCAACACCATGACCGAGACAACTCTGGTAAGCTCACCTTCCTCAGACTTTTTTCAAGAACACTTTGGTGAATTTGAAAATCATACTAAGGGCACTGGTTTGAAATTTTTAAGACAAATGGGCCATGATGGATAAGGGATAGGTGAGAGAAGACAAGGCATCCTAAGCCCCATTGTAGCTACATCGAGGCTCAAGCATGAAGGCCAAACTATTTTCAGAGGAAGAATGGAAATAAGGCTTCCCCAAACCAACAACAAACTTAAAGAAACATAGAGAAAAGAAGAATGGCAAGCGGTCCATATAGTAGTGCCAAGAATGTTTTCCACCACTACAAGTTGGGTGATCGTTGGGAAGAAAAGTGTTGGTGACTTCATCCAGAGCTTGACCCTAGAAACCAAATAGCCAAGAGAAGAGTGTGGAGAGTGAGGAGTAAAGAGGATGAATAGTTTCCTACATCTACAACCAAAGGAGTAGAAGTTGTCCAAGGAGTTGCAACAACACAAGAGATCAATGTGACCAACGAAGCAAGTTATTGCTCAATGGAAGTAGGAGAGAGAATAAAAGGATCTCAAGCATGGGTTGATGTTTCTTTTATTACAAGCTGGTTGAAAAATGTCTCACCAATGGATGAACCAACTTACCAATGATCAAGTCTCATATAGCCAACATGTAGGGGCATGTAATACTATCATTAAATTAACATGGCAATAGAGAATTGTTTGTTGTGGATCATTTGGTCCTAGCAATAGAAATAAGTTGCACAACCTCTTGTGGAATTGTTGTGTCATGGAATAGCTTGTTGGGATCACATTGAACAAGAAGACCAACATTTGAATTGGATTACATTGATTTCCAAGATGGACCATCTCCAAGTATGAGAGAGATGGAAATGGATGTTGATTGTAGAGTTCAAATCTAGAGATCATTTAGAGATGAGAGTCGGTGAGAAGGCTTCTACATTGTGGGAACAAGTGAACGAGGAACCAGAGCTAGAGCCATAGTTAGAACCATAGCTAGTAACTAGAGATAGAGCCAAAGTCAGAGCTGTAGTCAAGAACCAAATTCAGAGCCATGTTCCAGAGCAGCAAACATAAGACACATTGATCCATATTGGTTTTCTATAAGATTTTGGAGACCAAAAGGCCTCTCAATGGGGAGGTGTGATCCAAATTGGATTCAAATAACATAATGGTTATAAGACTCAATACCTACAAGTGTAATTAGAAAATCAAGGAAGGTTAGTAAACTATTAAAAACAATGAAAATATAAAAGCAAATAAGACAAAAGAGAGAGAAAAAAGAGAAATAAATGAAAAAAAGAAAAAATAATAATAAGAGAGAAAAGACTGAGGAATCGGAAATGAAAGGTCATGCTTATTGGCTTTCCTGCTACCCTAGCTCTCCCTATTTCTTATGTTATCTTCACCCCCAAAGGGAATTTTGACCAAGGAGATGGGGATGCACAAAGGACCATTAGTTGAATTGTAAACTAGAGATTGTTGAAATAGACTAAACAACCATTCAAATTTTGTTTTCCCTTTTGGGTTTCCAAAGTAAATACCATGTCTTTGTATATGGATTTCTATGTGGTTGTGGAGTAATTCATGTGTGTGTAATGTTACTATTACTTTGTTCATTGTGATGGTCTGAATGTGTTAATGGTGACAATTAAGAATGTCCAATTTTATTTATGTTAGTTTGATTCAAAAAAACATTTTCCATTATCAATTAGTGAATGCCAATAACTCTCTATTCTCCTTCATCCATTTTACTCAGAGATTGAAGATTAATGGTTGCCATCTCTAGCCATTTCACTTCTATAGGAGGTTTCTAAATTGGTTTATTTGAGTTTGGTGGAATGTTGGGAACTTTTAGCATTATTGGGCATTTTTCTCTTTGCATGTGGCATACCCCTCTCCTCTAAGCAATGTCTTTACTACTATGTGAATTTAGGCTTAGCCTTGGTTTCTTAAGAGGTTGTACGCATCCCCTGAACCAATTTTAATTCCATGAAGTAGCACTAAGACTATATGTGTCCATACAATAGTCACACAGGCCATACACATTGTTAGCAACATTACTCGTCCAAAGCGCAGGAGCGATCAGGTCTGCAAGTGGCGCGATGAGCATCGAGCACAGCTCACAGAAGAAATCTATTTCAGGCTTAAATCAAGCGAGCGAGCAGTCTGATTTTAATGATCAGGATTCATCCAAAGGGACAGATCAATGGTTGGCGGTAAATCACGGTTAGCGAAGTTGCGTCGAGGTTAGCGCAATGGATAGCGCCCATATTTTGTGCAGGAATTGATGGTAGCCGTTCATCCCAAAGGACGTGTGGCACAAGATCTGGTCACGTCGGCTTTTCAACAGTCGCGAGTTCAAAGGGTGAAGTTTTTATGTTGTTGTACATCTCGAAACCCCGAACCCCGAAGTGTTGATAGCGCCCGAAGTCGGGCCTGTTAGCGCTCTGTAATTTGCCCAAGGCTGAAAGGCAGTTACAGAGGCAACATCAAAACTGCTTCGAGTCTTGGATCTAGCCCTCCAAGACTCAGAGAGGGATCTCTCTATATGATTTAGCTTTGTTTAATCTCAGATATTAGGCTAGTTAATGAAAACAATGGGCTTTGTTGTAAAAAGGGTTTATAAATTGGTTGAGATAGTTCACACATCCATTGGGCTATGGGGTCTGAAATTAATAAAATCTGAGATACAACCAGAAACGCTGAAGAAATCCTTCACAAGGCGAGATAACACACTCACTGGATCTTTAATAGTTTAAATGATGATCAGAAGAAAAGAGAAGGAAATAACTCCAACCAACAAGCACTTAAGAATCTCTTGATTGAAGATATTTAGAAGATGAACATTCCAATCTTTAGAATCGGAAACAGGGTATCGGAGATAAATCCTGAGACATAACGCTATTCATAATGATTAGATTCAGAAAACAAAGTGGTTACAGAGCGAGAAAACATTCAACTGAGAAAATCACATCACCAGTAAACATGCACAGGAATCCTGTAAAGTGCCTCTTTCATTAATGGCAGATCTGTTCAAAAATGTTATAGCTCGATAGCCACAGGGCGTGAAGATCCAACCCTTTTACATTCAAATCATCTCAATAAATAATATGGATCATCCCAACAAATTTCGCAAGACGGTTTAACCGACTCGGCCAAAAATAGCCACCACTCCCACGCAATTCGGAGTTTTCTGCCATGAAAAATGGACCGTTTTGCCGCGAAACAGGGGTTCGATCAGACGTGATTCTCTCTTCAATGATGACACCTGGGCGAAAACTGAAAGAGGTTATTGTATATGGGCATGTTTACTGGTGATGTGATTTTCTCAGTTGAATGTTTTCTCGCTCTGTAACCACTTTGTTTTCTGAATCTAATCTTTATGAATAGCGTTATGTCTCAGGATTTATCTCCGATACCCTGTTTCCGATTCTAAAGATTTGAA
>ML797448.1:233013-251263 GCA_009831015.1 Picea engelmannii
TAATTAATTATTAAATAAGTTAAGAACCAGGGTTAGTAGCTAGGTTAGTAACTAAGTTAAAAGTTAGGGTTAATTTTAAATTAAAATGAAACAATTAAATTTAAAAACAAAATAAAAAATAAAAAACATATATAAAAAACAATCATAAAAAATTAAATAAATACAAAATATTAAAAACATTAAAAAATAACAAAAAGTAAATAAATTAAAAAATATATTAAATACAAACAAATAAAAATAAAACAAAATAAAAAGAAAAAATGTAACATATAATTAAAAATATTAATATAAACAAATAATATATTACATGAATTAAAAACCAAAAAAAAAATTAAATATTAAAAATATCCTAAGTCTAAACCTATCCGCTACCCCATACACCTCACTCATCCCTCACATTACATCCCCTCCCTACGTCATCCCCACCTCACTTCCCACTCATGTCCCTCCCTCACGTCACTCCCCACCATCCACTAACTCCCTCCATACTCCCGCCTACCTTACCCCCCGTGCAACTTCCATACCCGCGCCCCCCATCCACTTAACACACTAAATAATCCACGCACTCAATCAATTCCGGAGGCCCCCCCACCTTCCGAAATTTAACGAGGGGGGGGTCCGGAATTTAAAATAAAGAACGAGCAAATCTGGACGGTCCCGAGCGAGCCTCCGAAATCAACGATCTACATCGAATTCCGGACCCCCCCGTGCATTCTACGTTTAACGAGGGGGGGGTCCAGAATTATCGTTTCCCGCCAAAAAACCACCTTTGCACATTTTTACCATTTTTGCCAGTTTTACCATGCCTTCTTCCGGGGGAGATTCTGAGCAAACGGAGATGGATTTTAAAAATCAGAGAGACATTTTTGGTCAGCACGGGCTGAGGAACAAAACCCTTTTTCAGTTTTTACAAAGGATCTACGAGGTGGGAGAGACGAAGACATCTTCGAGGCCTATTTTTCCAGATTTTAAATTTTCCGTTTCAGTCCCAATCTTTCAGGAGCAGCCACGGCCAGCTGGGGACGAATTCGGAGAAACCGAAAGAGGTTTTTGTCCAGAACATGCCCATCTTCAATAACCTCTTTCAGTTTTCTCCCAAGTGTCATCATTGAAGATATAACCACGTCTGATCGGACCCCTGTTTCGCAGAAAAACGGTCCATTTTTCATGGCAGAAGACTCCGAATTTTGTGGGAGTGGTGGCTATTTTTGGCCGAGGCGGTTAAACCGACTTCCGAATTTGATGAGGACGATCTGTCTTATTTATAGAGATGATTTTAATGTAAAAGGGTTGGATCTTCACGCCCGATGGCTATCAAGCTGTAACTTTTTTTAATAGATCTGTCATTAATGAAAGGAAGGCACCTTACAGGATTCATGCGCATGTTCACTGGTGATGTGATTTTCTCAGTTAAATGTTTTCTTGCTCTGTAATCATCTCATTTTCTGAAACTAATATTTAAGAGTAGCGTATGTCTCAGTATTTATCCCCGATACCCTGTTTCTGATTCTAAAGATTTGAATGTTCATCTTCTAGATATCTTCAATTAAGAGATTCTTAAGTGCTTGTTGGTTGGAGTTATTTCCTTCTCTTTTCTTCTGATCATCATTTAAACTATTAAAGATCCAGTGAGTTTGTTATCTCGCCTTGTGAAGGATTTCTTCAACGTTTCTGGTTGTATCTCAGATTTTATTAATTACAGACCCCATGGCCCAATGGAGGAGTAGATTGTCTCAACCATTCAAAAACACTTTGACAACAAAGCCCATGTTCTTCATAACTAGCCTAATACCTCCTCAAACAAAGCTATATTACACAGAGAGATCCCTCTCTGGGTCTTGGAGGGCTAGATCCAAGACTCGAAGCGGTTCTGATGTTGCCTCTGTGATTGCCTTTCAACCTTGGGCAAATTACAGAGTGCTAACAGGGCCCACAGTATCAAGGGGCAGTCTCAGCCGTCCATCTGAAACGGACACCTGGCGCACGATTAGGCTCCCCGCCTTTTCACCCATCGCGGTTTCGAAGCGTAAGGAGCAGCTCCCTCATATCCCCGATGCACTAAGTAACGAGAGAATCTAGGACCTAGGGCCCACAGCAGCGTCAGGTGAGTTTAGGACCATCAGATTTGAAGGACGTGTGGTGCCCAATCGAGTCGTCTCGGCGTTTGGCCCATCGCAACTATGATAAGAAAGGATCAGCTCCTTCCTATTTGCGAATGTCTAAAATGCCTATGGGAATAAAAGCAGGGTCACAGTTCATGGTCACTTGGGAAATAAAAGATCTAAGCAAAAGGGGCCAACAACGTCAATTCCAATCGTCAAAAGGATCATCGCGATTTCCAGGTGCCATCGGATACGATTTCTCTCCTATTTTTCGCTTGTAGTAAATGAAGGCAAGAATGGGTGGTTGAAACCTCCTTTCATTCATTGAATGTGAGGTATGGAGGGCCTGGCAAGCGGTCTACTCAAAGGAATTCTGTGTACTGATTTTTCCAAAGAAGCCATGCTGAAGTCCTCGATTAGACAGAGAAGTCTGCACACGCCATCTTGGCCTTTAATGTTTCAGCTACCTCCCCTGCAAAGGCCATGCGAAGTTAAAGAGACATCTGACGAAGGACTTCCACCCGAAGATTGATTGAAGAAACGCTACGCCTTGGAGGGTGAGCGTGCCTCGGTTGGGCAAATCTGCCTAAGTATATGTACTCAGTTTTTGCATTTTTGCAAGCATCGATGGTTGAGCAAGGCTCCCGATTGTAAGAACTTTAACGAAGCACTGGTTATTCTGGTTGTGTATTAACATCTGAGACTTCTTGCCTTATGAATGTCAGCTTCTTTCCATGTCTTTGTTCATATTGTATTAGAACAGCTCGGAATTGGAGGATCCAGTCAATTTGTGACTGTTATAGGATGATGTAGGTTGGATCATTGTAACAGTCATATTGTTTCTAATCGATCTCTATGTTTTTCTTAGCACTGAATGACTTGGAATTGGAGGATCCAGTCAATTCACCCCTTCAGTTACCCGAAACTCTGAACCAAGAGGATCTTGCATTTAGAGTTGTTCTTCTGCAAACTGCTGAAAGGCCCATTTCCCAAGGTAGTTTTGCTCACTCCTCTCACCAAGTCTTCCACCTACCCATTTTACAATCAATCTACTGACTGAAGTTAGATCAAGACCTCCTTTGTTCTTTACATACTAGACCCGGTCCCCGAGCTAGAGTGATTCCATCCTGAGCCTCTACCCATTTGATCACTCGTTAAAACAATCGTGACATAAAACTGATGGGCGTTGGGCTCTGCTCCTGCAAGCAATCCAGGAGTGACTTCCAATGCTAACATTTATGGCGCCGTTTCCAGGGACGAAGTTGAAAATTTTCCCTCGGATTGAACGACATTGAGCCTCTGATTCTAAAGGTGCATCGGGTATTAGAGCCTTTGAATATTTCTACTGTGCACCTGGCGACTCCATTGTGACGACTCCAGTGTGGCGAACCTTCTGTGTTAATTGTGGCTTTCAGAGGTAGACACACGCAGTCTCATCCACAGCTGCCTCTAGCTACACCTAAAACTGATCCAGAGGTGTTTCTCAGGAAAGGAAAGGCCTCTGAAGAGGAAGCTTCCCCCGTCGAACCAGGTAATCCGCCATCTCCTTATGTAGGAACTCCATTTTCTCCTCCTCATTTTCCTAATAGACCTCGTTCTGAGGTTTCCCGTTTCCTGAATTTTGGGAGTGTTTGCTAAATTTTCCCCTCCTGGTCTGGCATTGGAGGGAGAAATCCTTGTCACTCCCCTCTCCTATGAAGTTGTACCTTGGCGTAGACCCAAAACTACAGAAGATTTCCCCACTCCTATCTTTACTACTCCTCCTCTTGTTACTGTTACTACTCATGTGCAAAGAGGAGAACCTACTGACTTGAGCTCGTTAGCCTTCTCCTTAAATCCCCTCTTGTTTCCCACTCCACTTTGAGACTCATTCCCAGTAGCACCTTCGCGAACTTCTTCTCCTCCAAGCTCTCCTCCACCTAATATTCCTATGGCTGGTGCTAATCCCCCTCTGAATAGAATGGATGCCATAGTCGCTGCCAGATATGCTCCCTTAATTCTACCCCATCCTATGAATCCTCTCCCTGCTGGAGATTACTTGAAATACATGCCCAAGTTCATTGGGGAAGGGAACGTAACTGCGGAGGAGCACTTGGCTGCTTTCTACAGTTATGCAGACAACCTGAACATTGAAAATGAAGATGTCTGGATGAGAGTTTTCGTCCAGAGCCTGGATGGCGAGGTGAGGAAATGGTTTAGAGGACCGGCCCTCGGATCTATTGCTGGGATCGAAGCTCTAAATAGTGCTTTCTTGAGGCAGTGGGGAGATAGGAAGGATTTCATGTATTACATGACAGAGTTCAGGTCTTTGAAGAAAATGGAAGGAGATTCTGTCTCTGACTTCTGCAAAATATTTAATAAGATGTATAACAAAATTCCTGCCAAAATAAAACCCTCAGAAGCCTCGGCCAAAATTTCTTATGCTAGTGCGTTTGGCCCCGATTTCTGTCTTTTTTTTAGAGAAAGAAGAGCCACCTCCTTAGCTCAAATGCAAGATGCGGCCATAGAAGTCTAATTCAATGTATTAACAGCTGATAGACTGAGGAACAAGGCCGACGGAGACAGAAGAAAGGGAAGTTCGGAAGCCTCAACTTCTGGCCCATCGGTACCCCACCCTCAAGTGTATGAACTGACCAGTATGGTGAAGTCTCTGTCTGGAGAGATGGAGAAAGTGAAGGTGGAAGGGAGGCAATCATACAAGGGCCCCCAAAATTCCGAAAAGGGAGGGGGTTTCAGGAGGCCAAACAATATTGCTTCCCCGACTATGCAAAGGGAGAGGGGAAGAGACGGAGAAGGCCAGAAGATTCAGGCCCCTTTTCAAAAAAAAATTGTGGCCGAGGGGGAAGAAGGGGAAACAGATGAGATGGATCCTGAAATCCATTGCTTCGGGGACACCCCTCCTTTTCCTCATCTCACTCAATTAGAATACGAGGAGTCTCTCATGGACAGACAGCTAAATGAATTGAGCAAAGGAGACAAGGCTAGTGGCAGCCAAGGTAGGTATGATCTGTGTTCCAAGAAAAGGACAGTAGCGCCTGATGTTCCTGAGCAGTCCACTAGAACAGAGAAACCTGCTAATGAAGTAGCGGACAGTCACAAAGGTAAGAAGCGCCAACCCCTCTCTCCCATAGTCCAGAATCATGTTCCCGAAATAAGAGAAATCCCAAAGCTTACATCTTCTTTTAATTTCGAGCATGAAATTCAAAAGATTGGAATTCATGTGCCACTAACTAAATTGATTAAACATGAAGGGTTCAAGAAACGCTTCTCTGAGATTTTACAGTCTGAGGCCTCATGCCTTCCCACAGACTCCATCAATTTACAAGATGAAAAGCCTGCAGTTATTCTAGGTCCTATGGTAGAAGACAGGAATGACTCGTCCCCTCCCTTCTACACTTACTTGAACATACATGACAAGGTACTGCACAACTGCTTGATGGATTCAGGGGCTTCTCACAACCTCATGCCCAAAACTGTCATGGAAGAGTTAGGGCTAGATGTCACCCGAGCTTATCATGACCTCTATTCCTTTGACTCTAGGAAAGTTCAATGTCTCAGGGTTATCAAAGACCTGGTCGTGACCTTGTTCCAGTTGCCTATGAAAAGTGTGGTCATGGATATTGTAGTGGTTGATGTCCCCCCCAAGTTCGGTATGCTGTTATCAAGATCTTGGATTAAAAGATTGGGGGGAACTCTGCAGATGGACCTAACCTATGCTACTATCCCAATGTTTGGGGGAGAACATAGGAGGCTATACAGAGAATCCCAATTGGCCTATATAATCAGTGACGAAGCCAATCCTACCAACCATCCCATTTTTGCATTAGACATTGATTTAGGTTCTAGTTTTCTACAACTTGTTATCACTCCAAGAAACTCCTTAGGGTTGTAGACTAAGGATGCTTGGTAACTTAGAAATCATGAACAATGAAAGTGTGGATCAATGGAATAATAGAGAGTACCTAATGAGAAGACAACTCATAATGCAATCGAATGAAAAAGTGCTTTTAGGAATCAATGAACAGACAAAGTAATATCAAAAGGTATGAAGAAAACTGATATAGATAATCAGGTACAACAGTGTGTAGGATCATACAAGCCAGCAAGAATTCCTTTAGTTCAAGTTTATGAGCTAAATAAGAAGATGATAGTTCTTAATAGCTGAGCTAAACTGAAATAAAGTACAGAACATGGAATAGATGAAGAAATATGTCATTAACAACAAAAGAAGATTGATTCTGTATTGAAAAATAAGTGTCTTAGTACAATAGCCAAAGAGTATCCAAAATTGAACCCCTTAGTGCTCCCAATGTCTTTGGCTTTATAGCCTTTTACAATCAGTTTCAGATCCTAAAACAATGGATCTGATATTCTAAAAATAGAAAGTCAAAACTGATTTACAAAGGATAAGGAGAGATCCTTAAGATGAGGTCAACCTCTATCTTTTGTTCTTCAAACGTTGGTTGAAAGTTGATGAAGTGTAGCTTAGCCTTCCAAGGCTCTTTGATCTGTTCCTTTGAAAGTGGAATTCAAATTTGATGATGTGTGCCAAAAATTCCTATCATTTTTCCCTTGAAAATCACCAAATCTAGTCAAAATTTCCCTTTTGACTTTCATCTCCAAGAATGGCCTTCAGATTTTGATTTGATAATTCATAACCAGCTTATTGAAGAAGGTTTCAAACCATTAAAACCCAAAAAATCCTGATCTGGGCGAAAATTTGGCTATTCTGGCCGTGACAAGCTTTCAACAACTAATTTACCCGAAAATCCGCTCCTTAGCTGGTGAAAGGCAGAGCTTTCACCAGCTAACTAGTTACAATCCTGCCTTCTGCGCTAGTGAAAGCACAGGTTTTTTCAAAATCAAATTTCTCAGTCAAGGAGAGTCTGTTTTGCATGCTTAAATAGTCGATCGACATCTAAAAATCCTAAGATTTCCAATGGTGCTATCAAATCTGCATTTGGAGCTCGGGAAGCTATCAAAATTTTCCCCACAATATTAGGCATCGTTCTTTCAAAACTGCCAGTGCGTTTTTGATCGCTAACATCTGGCTCCAACTGGGATGGATACCTCCCTGTGAGGTCTCCAAGAACCTGGTAGACCTTGTGACTTTAGTATTGGGCCATGGAGTCATTCATCCTTTTCGGTGGTTAATGAGCACACACAGGCTCGCCTAAACCACCGAAAACAGAAACTTACCCAAAAATCAAAACTTGATGAATCTCAATTACTTGCAAGAGTACAAAGACCTCAGGGCTTGCTAGACAAAGCTCCTCTCTCTGCTTACAGTGCTCCCAATTCTCAGTATGAGGTCAGCAGGCACATCCACCATGACTATCTTCCATGATTAGGAGAGACATGAAGATTTTCACCAATTGCATATTTCATCCTTCCAGAAACACAATGAGGAAACCAAGCTGCACCACCACTAGCATTTACATAAGGTATAGAAGCAGGATCAAGGACTACAGTAAACCAAAAATCCACTGGATTGTGTGGACGATCATAAAGAAGCCACAGATAAGTCTACGGTAATAATAAAAACTCAGGCTGTGAAGCTACCAACAAAGGGTGTTGCCGGTTGCAACCATGTCTCTGTAAACCTTTTCCGGATCGTGTATCAATACAGCAGCAACTTCATATACAAAGCCTTTATAGATCCTCTGATATGTGCAGGTAGCCTTCCAAGGCTCATAGAGGTACTTTGATCATGATAGAATCGAATTTGTTATTTTTGGCAAAACCAACTGATTCTGTACCCCAAAAATAGGTGTCTAATCTGACTTTGACACCTCTTCAAACATCTTTATTCTTGTCTTTTTCCACTTGTGTTGATTCTTTTGCAGATCACCAACCTATGCCAAAGTCATTTTCATTTGTCTGCAATTCCTTTATCTCGTTGACATCAGTTTTGAATTCATTTAGCATTCCTTCACGCTAATCGCTACTTTTGCAAAAGCTTCCAGAATAAGTGCAGTGCTCTGTTGTTAAAGATATCTCAGGAGTCATGGGGAATAAATGGCCTTCTGTGCTAAATATCTACGAATATGGTCTTTTCTTCACCATGTTTTCCCCACCCACAGCCAAATCAAAAAGAAGCCAGATGTATTTAACTTGTTTTAGCAAAAAAAAAAAACTTTCCATGTGATCATCTTGTTGGTGGGATTCTACATCTGCTATGTGACAATCTCCATAAGGGCATCGTGCAACATACTGTAAACTGGCAACAATGTCTTGACCGACATCAAGATAGATTGGATCCCTGTAGGAGTTTCAAATGAAGGTAACATCCTTCGAGCCAAAATCTCAGAAAGATGAAGCAGTTCATTGTTATAAGAATTAATCCTCATTCCTGTAGAATCACCACTTGCAATAAGATGTGCTGAAAGCAGTCCTCCAAGAATTCGAATTGTTGCCTCAAATACAGAAACAATTTTTTTTTTATCAAAAGGCAGATTTTTTCCCAGCCATTGAACTGCAGCATTGAATCTTCCCTTATCACCAAACAATGCCGATGTATCCAATGAATCAACAAGGGTCAATGCATAGCCACCCAGTGTGTTTTCTCCTGTACAACTGAAAGTGAATCATTATCTGCCTCAGTCCATAAGAGTTGGTTCATCTGACTTGCGGCTTGGTCCTATAGGTGCCATATCATCTGGATTCGTGCCAAAAGGAACAAGTGCCAAACCCATCGATCTCTGCTCTCAATGTTGATCCAAACTTTGCCATCATTGACTTGTTGATGTGTCCCATATAATTAGGGAATATGCAATAGACAGACATACTTCTTTTTCCATGGATCACAGAGTTTATGTCAAGGTCAAGGGTATAGCTTAATAACTGACTACGACTCAACATACAGAAGCAGATATCTAGTCAAGCATCGAATCAAGATTTGACAAAATAATAGGTCTTCAAAATTTGACAAGTATAAAAATGTGACTCAGCAATGGGAGGAACATTTAAATAACAATCATCAGTTAGGGTTTGTCCTGTGGATTTACTTCGGCAATCAAAGAGATAACTAGTATTGTAATTAGGGACATTTTGATTGGAGCTAGCAATCAGTGTGTTAGTTGAAAACCGACTCAACAACTACCAGCCAGAATTGGAGTTCAAATATTGACGAAATCTCAACACAGAGAATATAGGTGACATCCAATCAATTAAAGCGGAGGTTAAGCAAAAACCATGACTCAACTGACCTGTAAATGAATTTTGAGGTAATAATTGTTCAGGATTTAATCACAGAGGAAGAATTTAAACCATTCAATACTTGAAACGCACAGATGTATGATAAGTTTTCTCTGTAAACTGGAGTTTCGACCATCTGTTTGGCGCTTCGAGCGAAACTGGAGCTGAGATTGCGTTCCTGGATGAGAGATTTACGGCGTCGACCATCAATCAGAGACACCCGTTGTTGTTCCGGAGTTACATTTGCAAGGGTTGATGCCAAAGCTCCACTAGGTATAGGCTGTGAAATGGTTGTCTCAGCTGCACGTAAGGGAAGACCGCCCATGTCTGATGTTAAAGGATGCATCCCTCCCGCAACTCTAGATAAAGGAATTTCGTTGACATTCCTTCCAGGTGGATAACGATATACGCGGTTACCACGAGGTAGCATTTGCTGTTGTAACATCACCGCCTGACTGAAGCAACAATTTTACAGTTTCGACTGCACAGGCAGACCCTCCCACAGCTGCGAAATGCAAAGCAGTACAATTATCTGACCCACAAGCCTGGTTAACATCTGCTCCACAAGTTACATAAATGGATAAGATGTACTTCAGTGCATCTATGCTACCATAAAGTGCAGCAACCATCAATGGAGTCCTATGTTCTAGGACCATCTGGTTAGAACCATTCTGCCTCCCATACCAAAAGTTAACCTCATCTATCTTTGACCCTTATTCCTCCATTGCTTTTTTAAAGCCAATCAAATCATTATTGGTGGCTAGTTCATGTAGACTTTAGCAAGATTCAGATATTTCTTTCACTTTGATAGCCTGATTCTCGGCCATTTTGACTTTATCTCCTTCTTTGTGTGGGCTAGCAGGCTTCAAATGTTCTGGGCCTCCACACATGGCTCTTCAAAATAGGGCTCGAATGTATAAAAATCTTCCACCTAAGAAAGGTCCGGCCAAGTATCGAACCTGAGTCACCAAAAAAAAAAAAAGCGAACCTCACTCAGATCATAATAGTGGAAACAGAAACCATGGAAAATCGCAGCTCTGAACCGGAAACAAAAGGGTATGTGGAGAAATCCATGGAGGATTGAATCTAGCAGTCGAGCAAGGCAAGCCAAGGCGAATGATTGCAACTGTGGACAATGTGAAAATGCAACATCAAGCGAACCAGTGGTACCGAGCTTCCCAAATTCAACAATATTGTAGGCATCATTATATTGAACTATGAGAATGACAAGCCATTCATGCAGTAACAATCTGCCTTCCTTCACACCTTGCTCCAAGGAAGCTGAAATCACCTTGTGAACCAGGATAGGAAGTATAACTTCTGTATCAGCACTGTCATATAACTCATTGAGATTTCTCGCTACTCCATACTGCAGTGTGTGTATTTTCAACCTCCGCTTAAGTGAATACTTTGGCCTGTCTAGGGAAATAGATCCTTTCTTGAAATTTTCTTCAGGCAGTACAATGACTGTATATTGAAATGCAAATTGCACAACAGGGGGAGCATCTGAGTTCCTGCTAAATCCATTGTTGTTCTTAAACTCAAAATCATAGGCATAAGTGGCATAATGTATCACAACAGATAATATGTTGTACATTGTCATATTGTGGATCTGGGAAAAAGTGGTCGTGTGAGTGACCAGGTCTGAATTCGGGTGATGTTCTGAGCCTCAATACACAAGCAAAAGCATATGGATGACTCAACATTCGATATAAATCCTGAGGAAGTGTTGAATCATCAGTGCTTGAATATAAAAACCATGAACCACCACTTTCAATGCTTAAGAACTTGAGTGAAGCCAAGTCTGTGTATTCATTTGTAACAGCAAATATATCAACGCAGACACCTGCTTGAACAGCCACAGCAGCCAGATCCTTTGTAAAATGGAATCTGTTCTGGAAGCAATGCACGGTCAGCATCTTCACCCTTGCTAGACACCTTCAAAATAAGAAATGAAACTTGATAATAATGTCATTAATTATCATCTATCGTTAGGAACCCTTCTCATGGCATTCAGATTAAGAAAAATTGGATCTGTGCAAAATTTGTAGCGTTCTAAAATGCTTTTTATGCTTTCACTAGCTAACTCACCTTATGATTCGTTGGTTAGCTGGTGAAAGCGCTACCTTTCACCAACTAATTGGTCGTAAAATTGCGTTGTGCGCTGGTGAAATCTCTGACTTAGCCCAAAATGAACTTTCACCTCCAAAACTGCAATTCCATCAAAACTCAATGTGTCTCTGCTTATTCAACAATAACTAAAAATGATCTACGTGCTCATAAAGCGAGCTTATTTTCCTGTCTACTCCTACATCTAGCCAATAGAAGTATATTGATCAAGTAAAAGCATACTTCCAATACAGCCATGTCAGAAACTGATTTACAGGCATCATGCTAGATCTTGACCCGAAAAGTAATGAAAGCCATATCATGCAGAAAAGAGGTTTGAGTGGATGATAAAGATAATCTCCTACTGACACAAATATCTTAACATCCATGTTGCTGATAGAATCCAAAAAGTCAGAAATAGGGTCTTCAAAATCATAAAACAATACCTCTTTGAGCTGCTGCTCCAACTGACTGTGTTGCAGTTGCTCTTCTTCAATGTTGAATGTAGAATGCTTGATCTTTGTTGGAGGAAAATGCAAAATCAATTTATGATATGAACCTTTATGCTGCCCTTCCTGCAAATGTCTACTGCAATCTATCTTTATCTGAAAGTAACCCTTTGTATCTGTTACAGATCCGAAACTATCTCTTACGAATCTGTCAATCTGCTCAACATCTTCAAAATTTTCAGAGAGAAAAATATGATCTTCATGACAACTTACAACAGTAGATTCGTTTGATATGATGTCAAAATCCTCACTAAGGTTGTCATAATGTGGATTATTGATCTCGTGATCATGATGAAGATTATTTTCTTCAGCAGTATACTCTTCACTAAGTTCTAATTTCAAAAGATTGAATTCATGACAACACTCGGGAAAAAGAAGATCAGTTGAAAATTGGTCTTTACAAAACACATGAAAAGCAGCATGAAAATCTACTAAAGAGCTGATACTTGCATCCGGAAGAGACTGGCACTAGTCAAGAGAAATTCCCTCTAAAGAAAATTTGAACAACTTAATTTGAACATCTTCATGTACAATTTCAAGCCAGTCAATGAAGTCATGGAAATCCAACAAATGTTCAGCTGGTACTTCCCACTTCTCTCCACGAAATCTGGGGATACTACGTTCCCATTCATCTCTAGTAGGTATTGGATGAGGATAACCAGAAATACTTGAGAAATTGCAGAACGCATGCCTCTTTGCTAAGATCAGATTCATTTATATACCAGTGGAGTCGCCAACAGATCCATCCTTCATGGAGTCGCCACTGAATTCGTCCTTCATGGAGTCTCCAGATAGATGATTACAACCAAAATAATGTCCAGGATTTGTCTATCATCTAAGCTGGATCTATGTCGTCTCCCAAGGAAGCTGAGCTTCAATCTCCTCTCCCCGGCAACGGCACCATTTTGTTATCACTCCAAGAAACTCCTTAGGGTTGTAGACTAAGGATGCTTGGTAACTTAGAAATCATGAACAATGAAAGTGTGGATAAATGGAATAATAGAGATTACCTAATGAGAAGACAACTCATAATGCAATCGAATGAAAAAGTGCTTTTAGGAATCAATGAATAGACAGAGTAATATCAAAAGGCATGGAGAAAACTGATCTAGATAATCAAGTACAACAGTGTGTAGGATCATACAAGCCAGCAAGAATTCCTTTAGTTCAAGTTTATGAGCTAAATAAGAAGATGACAGTTCTTAATAGCTGAGCTAAACTGAAATAAAGTACAGAACATGGAATAGGATAAGAAATTTGTCATTAACAACAAAAGAAGACTGATTCTGTATTGAAAAATAAGTGTCTTAGTACAATAGCCAAAGAGTATCCAAAATTGAACCCCTTAGTGCTCCCAATGTATTTGGCTTTATAGCCTTTTACAATCAGTTTCAGATCCTAAAACAATGGATCTGATATTCTAAAAATAGAAAGTCAAAACTGATTTACAAAAGACAAGGAGAGATCCTTAAGATGAGGTCAACCTCTATCTTTTGGTCTTCAAACATTGGTTTAAAGTTGATGAAGTGTATCTTAGCCTTCCAAGGCTCTTTGATATGTTCCTTTGAAAGTGGAATTCGAATTTGATGATGTGTGCCAAAAATTCCTATCATTTTGCCCTTGAAAATCACCAAATCTAGTCAAAAATTCCCTTTTGACTTTCATCTCCAAGAATGGCCTTCAGATTTTGATTTGACAATTCATAACCAGCTTATTGAAGAAGGTTTCAAACCATTCAAACCCAAAAAATCCGGATCTGGGCGAAAATTTGGCTATTCTGGCCGTGACAGGCTTTCAACAGCTAATTTACCCGAAAATCTGCTCCTTAGCTGGTGAAAGGCAGAGCTTTCACCAACTAACTAGTTACAATTATGCCTTATGCGCTGGTGAAAGCACAGATTTTTTCAAAATCAAATTTCTCAGTCAAGGAGAGTTTGTTTTGCATGCTTAAATAGTCGATCGGCATCTACAAATCCTAAGATTTCGAATGGTGCTTTCAAATCTACATTTGGATCTCAGGAAGCTATCAAAATTTTCCCCAAAAGATTAGGCATCATTCTTTCAAAACTGCCAGTGCGTTTTTTATCGCTAACACAACTCACCCATGCTCTTGAGCCCCCTCTTAAGCTCAGAAAACAGCCCACCATTTCCCATAGGTTTCCTTTCTCCATCACCCCCGTCTGGAAAATGTTCTTTGATGGAGCCTCTTCCAGGGAAGGTGTTGGTGTTGGGGTATTTTTTGTATCACCTGCTCAGGAAACCATATCTCTGTCGTACAAACTAGAATTTGAAGCTACCAACAATGTGGCAGAGTATGAAGCTCTTGTTCTGGGATTAAGAGTTGCGAGGGAAATGGGAATTCAGGAGGTAGCAGTGTTCGGCGATGCAGAGTTGGTGGTCCAACAGATCAGAAACACTTATCAGGCTAAGCATCCTCGTCTCAAAAGCTACAGAAATGAGGTGTGGGACCTAGTTGACAGTTTCTTCTTGGCATTCAACATTTCTTTTGTCCCGAGAGAGGAGAACACAATGGCAGATTCATTGGCTATATCAACAAGCAATTTCAAAGTACCCTTGCCGCCCAAATTCAGATATGATGTAGAGGTAAAATACAGGCCCTCCATACCTGACAACGTCAAACATTGGAAGGTATTTGAGGATGATCTCGAGATCAAGAAGTTCTTGGAGACTGTCGAAGAATTTTCAGAGATGCATATCGACCAAGACTCTGTCTTTGAAGAAAATCTTGATGGGGGTAATTTTCTGAATAAGATTGCAGAGCGTAACATTGTGCAACTGCCCAGCAATCATATTCCAAGAGGACTGGTTCCTTTGGAAAGGCTTTTTGATGGAAATGATGTGGCATTAAAAGAGGAGATCTCAGCAGATGATGATGGTACTATTCAGTGCAACATTGGCACCGAGAATGAGCCCAAGTTTGTCAAATTGTCAAGAAGCCTGACAGAGGAGCAGAGGTTTGAATACATTGGACTTTTGGGGGAATTTGCTGATGTTTTCGCCTGGACCTATGAAGACCTCAAAACATATGACACTTCTGTCATCAAGCATAAAATCTCGTTGAAAGGGGAGGCAAAGCCATTTAGGAAGAAGCTGAGACAGATCAATCCTATGATGTTGCCTATCATGGCGAGGGAAGTGAAGAAGCTACTTAGGGCTCAGATCATTCTACCACTGAGATATTCAGAGTGGGTGGCCAACTTGGTACCAATAAGGAAAAAGAATGGAGAAATCAGACTCTGTGTAGATTTCAGAAACCTGAATAGGAGCTCACGAAAGGATAAATACCCCTTACCAAAGATGAAACATATACTACAGAGGGTAACAAAAGCCTCCAAGATGTCCATGATTGACGGTTTCTCTGGCTACAATCAAGTCTCTGTTCTGCCTGAGGACAGGGAAAAGATGGCATTTACCACTCAATGGGGCACATTCATGTATGCCAAGATGCCTTTTGGATTGATGAATGCAGGGGAAACATTCCAGCGTGCCATGGACATAGCTTTCATTGGGGAAAATGATAGATTTGTGGTTGTATACCTGGATGATATCACAGTGTTTTCAAAATCTGATAGAGAACACTGTTGTCATCTCAAGAAGGTTTTCCTAAAATGTAGAAGTTTTGGCATTTCATTAAATCCCAAGAAATCTATGTTCGCCATGCAGGAGGGGAAGTTACTAGACCACATAGTATCAGTAGAAGGAGTCGGGATTGACCCTAGCAGAGTTGAGGCAATACAAGCCTTATCAATCCTGAGGTCCAAGAAGGAGGTCCAATCTTTCCTTGGTAAGATAAATTTTCTGAGGAGGTTTGTGCCTAACTTTGCTGAGGAGGTAAAACTTATAACAACCATGTTAAGGAAAGGAAATGAAGTGAGGTGGACTTTTGAATCACGACATTCCTTTGAGAAGATAAAGAAGGCCCTGACTGAAGCCTCTGTGCTTATTAGTCCCGATTACTCAAAGGATTTCCTTATTTTCTCCTTTGCCTCACCCGACACGATGGTTGTTGTTTTATTATAGAAAAACAAGATTGGGCTAGAGTAGCCCATGGCCTATTTTAGTCGAGCATTGAGGGATGTTAAAGTCAGGTATAACACTATGGAGAAGTAGGCCTATGCCCTGGTAAAGGCTCTCAAGGAATTTAGAGTCTATGTCCTGCATTCAAAAATCATCGCTTATGTCCCCTCAGTTGTTGTTAAAGACATTCTTATCCAGCCTGACATAGACGGGAGAAGGGGTAAGTGGATAGCTAGGATTCTGGAATTTGACCTAGAAATAAAGCCTACCAAATTGATCAAAGGTCAGGGCTTAGCCAAGCTATTGGTTGAAGCCAATTGCCAAGCTTTGGGGATAAGTTTCATCAACAAATGCTCAGGAATTCAACGGGGTTTCTTGTCTGACATGGACCCTCAAAGGGAGCCTACATTGGCTCAATGTCCTTGGTATAAGGATGTCATATATTTTTTGCAAGAGCTGCAGCCTCCAGTGATCCGAAATCGGATCCAGAAGCCTGACAGGGCTTGAAAAATGCTCAAAAATGAAAGTTCTCAGAATCTGACGAAACCAATGCCATTGCATCCATCTCGTCTTCTCGATTTCGACGGTATATTTACTTTGTCAAACGGGCTCCATATGCGAAAGTTATCGCATTCTGATCGGAAGCCCAAATAGGTAAAAAGTCAAAGATCAACTGGTCAAAAAGTCAATGCTGATGTCAGCATGCTGACTGTGCAGGAGATGATGTGGAACTCTCTGGTTGATGGTGATTGGGCAGGTTCACTGACAAGGCAGACATATGGCAGTCAACTGGACCAGTCAATAGCTGACAAGTGGCATTAATCCGTCAAATGGGGAGATGCCACATGGCCCAGTCATGGGCAGCCACGTGGCACCCAGTCATTAGTTGAAGTGGCATGTTTCAAAAATTGTTTTTGGGGTCCATGGGATTTGAACCCATGACCACCACCAAGCCCAACACCTTAAGAAATGGTCTTTTGCCAATACACCAAATTATTGCTTATGATATAAAACCTACAATATGAAATATATTGCAAAGTATTGTATGGAGGGCGGAAAGGGGTTGGGGCTTAGCCACAGCCCATGGTTCAACATGTGGTCTATATGAACAACCACTCAAAGAGGGCGTGGGTGCATAGCACACAAGGATAAAATTGTTAGCCATTGGGTCCTATGGTTGCGTCGAGAACCTGGAGTTAGTGCCAACAGGGGGCCAGCACTTAGCCTACGGGCTAGCGCTTGGCCATATTAAGTCATATGACCCTGCCAAGGGGGCGCACGTCGGACGACGGGGGCCTAATGCCCTATTATAACTATAAAGTGGTTTTTATAACTAATTTTGGTTTTTAATTGTAATTAAGCCTATTTTTAATGGTTTTTGTCCATTTTTGGGAGTTATTGGGCATTTAAGGAGCCTAAATTTTAGGGGGAAGTTGGAGATGAGCAACCAACTTCCAAGCTATATAACCAAGGCCTGTTTGAGGCCATGAGGAGGGCATTCAGAGCAGAATTATGCTGAAGAGAAGCCAAGCCAAAGCCATTTGGAGGCAGATAATCTTTTGAGGAGACGCTGTCGGACCATTTCTAGGAGCTCCGGACGTCTATTTCGCGTGTTGTTTTCTTTGCATGGTTCTACAGATCTGGAAGAACATGACCAGATCAGTCTTGTAGCCATTTGGCATTGCAGCGATGTGCTTTTTATCTTTTGAGAAGAAATAAAGAAGCCTCTCCCATAGAGAAAAAGGCCCGGAGACGTAGGCAAAGTTGTGTCGAAATCCGTTATCAATCTGCGTGTTATGGTTTGTTGTTTATTCTTTCATTTCATATCTGCAAATGTATATATGGATGTCATAATTCCTCTTATTTCCTCATTCTTTCACTAAGTTTCTCAAATGGTTAATTAATGCATGCAAAATTAAAACTCAACCATAGTCATTAAAAGATCCTACGGATCAAGTGGTATCAGAGCTAGTTGACGTTTGGATTTGAGTTTTGCATGTTAACCAGGGAAAAGCTACAGTGTGGTGAAGGCGAGCTTGTTGCAGAGAATCCATTAATTGGATTGAGAAAAAGAGCTTCTCACAGCGAGAAGATGGCATCGGAAGAAGGGATTTCTCAATATGAGAAAGAGTTCCAGAAAACATTCCTTGCCATGTCGGAGATGGTGAAAGTCTTGTACGAAGATTACTTGGAACGGAAGTGACCAGTTTTGGGTGATTTTTCAAAAGGAAAAAGTGAAGAGGAAGAGGACCATCCTCAGATTCCTCCTTCACCTCCATCAACACCTCCTTCTTC
>ML797448.1:253692-266308 GCA_009831015.1 Picea engelmannii
AAAAAAAAAAAAAAATTGGGGCATTGCCCTGAACGCTCCGCGTAACCAGGGGGGGGCATACCTGCCCCCCCCTGGGACCCCCCTAGGAAAGCGCCCGACGCACACGGCAGATCCCTAGGTGAAGGGATCGTCAAACGCAGTCGTCGTATCTGACGCACCCACACACACACACATGCAAAGAATATAACACATACCCAACAGTCAGCATGCTGACTGTGCAGGAGATGACGTGGCACTCTCTGGATGATGGTGATTGGGAAGGTTCGCTAACAAGGCAGACATGTGGCAGGCAACTGGACCAGTCAATAGCTGACAAGTGGCATTAATCTGTCAAATGGGGAGATGCCACGTGGCCCAGTCATGGGCAGCCACGTGGCACCCAGTCATCAGTTGAAGTGGCATGTTTCAAAAATTGTTTTTGGGGTCCATGGGATTTGAACCCATGACCACCACCAAACCCAACACCTTAAGAAATGGTCTTTTGCTAATACACCAAATTATTGCTTATGATATAAAACCTACAATATGAAATATATTGCAAAGTATTGTATGGAGGGCGGAAAGGGGTTGGGGCTTAGCCCCAGCCCATGGTTCAACTCGTGGTCTATATGACCAACCACTCAAAGAGGGCGCGGGCGCATAGCACGCAAGGATAAAATTGTTAGCCATTGGGTCCTATGGTTGCGTCGAGAACCGAGAGTTAGTGCCAACATGGGGCCAGCACTTAGCCTACGAGCTAGCGCTTGGCCATATTAAGTCATATGACCCTGCCAAGGGGGCGCGCGTCGGACGAAGGGGGCCTAATGCCCTATTATAACTATAAAGTGGGTTTTATAACTAATTTTGGTTTTTAATTGTAATTAAGCCTATTTTTAATGGTTTTTCTCCATTTTTGGGAGTTATTGGGCATTTAAGGAGCCTAAATTTTAGGGGGAAGTTGGAGATGAGAAACCAACTTCCAAGCTATATAACCAAGGCCTGTTTGATGCCATGAGGAGGGCATTCAGAGAAGAATTATGTTGAAGAGAAGCCAAGCCAAAGCCATTTGGAGGCAGAGAAGCTTTTGAGGAGGAGACGTTGTCGGACCATTTCTGGGAGCTCCGGACGTCCGTTTCGCGTGTCGTTTTCTTTGCATGGTTCTAGAGATCTGGAAGAACATGACCAGATCAGTCTTGTAGCCATTTGGCATTGCAGCGATGTACTTTTGAGCTTTTGATCAGAAATAAAGAAGCCTCTCCCACAGAGAAAAAGGCCCGGAGACGTAGGCAAAGTTGTGCCGAACTCCGTTATCAATCTGCGTGTTATGGTTTGTTGTTTATTCTTTCATTTTAGATCTGCAAATGTATATATGGCTGTCATAATTCCTCTTCTTTCCTCATTCTTTCACTAAGTTTCTCAAATGGTTAATTAACGCATGCAAAATTAAAACTCAACCATAGTCATTAAAAGATCCTACGGATCATCCAGACGGCTTGCAAAGAAACAAAGAAAGAGATTTGAAGCTCAAGGCAGTCAGATACTGCCTTATCGATCAAATTTTATATTGGAAAGACCCCCTGGGGTTGCTTTTAAAATGCATGAGTTCACAAGAGGCCGACAGGATCATGGTTGAATTTCACAGCGGCCTATGTGGAGGGCACCATTTCTGGAAGGCCACAGCTCACAAAATTCTCAGAGCTGGGTACTACTGGCCCACCTTGTTCGTTGATGTCCATAGAGGAGTTAGAGCCTGTATCCAATGTCAAAGATTTGCAAGAAAACAACAACTCAAGTCCTTGCCGCTAAATCCTGTGGTTGTTTTGGGACCTTTCCAGCAGTGGGGTCTAGATTTCATTGGAGAAATTCACCCCGCTTCCAGTGGGCGGCACAGATGGATCCTGACTGCTACAGATTTCTTTACCAAGTGGATTGAAGCTATCCATAACAGGAGTGCTTTCCACAAGGTAATCATTGGGTTCCTGGAGGACCTCATCACAAGGTTTGGTTTCCCAAGTAAGATTGTCACTGATAACACAACCGCCTTCAGGTCTGAGCCATTAGCCAAGTTTTGTGAGCAGTTCGGGATCAAACTGATTCACTCCACCGCATATTATCCACAGGGAAACGATTTAGCTGAATCCTCCAACAAAATCCTGATAAGGATCATCAAAATATTGTTGGAAGACAACAAGAAGGCCTAGCATTCAAGATTAAAGTTTTCTCTATGGGTCGATCGAGTGACCAAGAAGAGATCTATCGGCGTCTCTCCTTTCCAATTAGTCTATGGAACGGAGGTTGTTTTCCCTTCTCATTTAGCCATTCCCATAGCAAAATTCCTCCAGGATCATCAGGAGGAGCCTGATGACATGATCAGAAGGATTCATCAACTAGTGGAGGTCCAGCAGGCCAGGGAGCAGGCAATGGACAGAATTCAGGACCATCAGCAAAGTATCAAGCAGGTTTTCGATAAGAAGGCCAAGAAGGAAGAATTCCAGATAGGAGACCTGGTGCTGAAATGGGATGCTCCTAAGAAAGATAAGGGAAAACACAGTAAATTTGAAGCCCTGTGGATCGGGCCTTTCAAAATCTCTGAGACTTTCTCAAATAACACGTACAGGTTGCAAGATTTGGAAGGTGAAGAAGTTTTCAACAACCCAGTAAATGGGCATTTTCTCAAAAAATGTTTTGTCTCAGGCTTCGGTGGCTCCTATGTTTTGTAAATATTGTCCTTTCTATTCTTTGTTTTTACTTTTATTGTTTCGGCTTAGTAAATGACTCCATAGCCCAACAACAAGGCACTGGAACTGCAAAATGAGTCCTTAGAGCATCGCAGGGACGACTCTACACCACATGGAGCCTAATGTTAGTAACATTACTCGTCCAAAGTGCAGAATAGATCAGGTCTGCAAGTGGCACGATGAGCACCGAGCGCAACTCACAGAAGAAATCTATTTCGGGTTTAAATCAAGCGAGCGAGCAGTCTGATTTTAACGATCAGGATTCATACAAAGGGACAGATCAATGGTTGGCGGTAAATCGTGGTTAGCGAAGTTGCGCCAAGGTTAGCGCAATGGATAGTGCCCATATTTTGTGCAGGAATGGATGGCAGTCGTTCATCCCAAAGGACGCGTGGCACGAGATCTGGTCACGTCGGTTTTTCGGTAGTCGTGAGTTCAAAGGGTGAAGGTTTTATGTCGTTGTACATCTTGAAACCCTGAACCCCGAAGTGTCGATAGCGCTCGAAGTCGGGCCCACAGTATCAAGGGCCAGTCTCAGCCGTCCATCTGAAACGGACACCTGGCGCGCGATTAGGCTCCTCGCCTTTTCGTCCATCGTGGTTTCTAAGTGCAAGGAGCAGCTCCCTCATATCCCCGATGCGCGAAGTAACAAGAGCATCCAGGACCTAGGGCCCACAACAGCGTTGGGTGAGCTTAGGACCGTCAGATTTGAAGGATGTGTGGCGCCAAATCGAGCCGTCTCGGCGTTTGGCCCATCGCAACTATGATAAGCAAGGATCAGCTCCTTCTTATTCTCGAACGCTGAAAACGCCTATGGGAATAAAAGCAGGGTCACCATCCGTGGTCACTTGGGAAATAAAAGAGCTAAGCAAAAGGGGCCAACAACGTATATTCCAGTCGCCGAAAGGATCATCGCGATTTCCAGGTGCCATCGGATACGATTTCGCTCCTGGTTTCCGCTTGGAGTAAATGAAGGAAAGAACGAGTGGTTGAAACCTCCTTTCATTCATTGAGTGTGAGGTATGGAGGGTCTGGCAAGCGGTCTGCTCGAAGGAGTTCTGTGTACTAATTTTTCCAAAGAAGCCATGCTGAAGTCCTCGATTAGACAGAGAAGTCTGCACACGCCATTTTGGCCTTTAATGTTTCAGCTACCTCCCCTGCAAAGGCCATGCGAAGTTAAAGAGACGTTTGGCGAAGGAATTCCGCCCAAAGATTGATTGAAGAAACACTACACCTTGGAGGGTGAGCGTGCATCTGTTGGGCAAATCTGCCTAAGTATATGTACTCAGTTTTTGCATTTTTGCAAGCATCAATGGTTGAGCAAGGCTCCCGATTGTAAGAACTTTAACGAAGCACTGGTTATTCTGGTTGTGTATTAACATCTAAGACTTCTTGCCTTATGAATGTCAGCTTCTTTCCATGTCTTTGTTCATATTGTATTAGAACAGCTCGGAATTGGAGGATCCAGTCGAGTTGTGACTGTTATAGGATGATGTAGGTTGGATCACTATAACAGTCGTATTGTTTCTAATCGGTCTCTGTGTTTTTCTTAGCGTTGAATGACTTGGAATTGGAGGATCCAGTCAAGTCACCCCTTCAGTTACCCGAAACTCTGAACCAAGAGGATCTTGCATTTAGAGTTTTTCTTCTGCAAACTGCTGAAAGGCTTGCTGCCCAAGGTAGTTTTGCTCACTCCTCTCACCAAGTCTTCCACCTGCCCATTTTACAATCAATCTACTGACTAAAGTTAGATCAAGACCTCCTTTGTTCTTTACATACCAGATCCGGTCCCCGAGCTAGAGTGATTCCATCCTGAGCCTCTGCCCATTTGATCACCCATTAAAACAATCGTGACATAAAACTGATGGGCGTTGGGCTCTGCTCCTGCAAGCAATCCAGGAGTGACTTCTGACACTAACACACATCATTGTTGGGTGTGTGAAACCTTGGTAGGCTATGGATCTACCCTCCTAGATTGTTCATTGAGTGGATTTCTACTCTTATTTATTATTGGAGCCATTCACATATAAAATCTACATTGTTTCTGGATTATGTTACATATGCTTCGTTGTTGTTGGAAGCGAGATTGTTCCAAGATAAAGTGAATGGTTATCAAGCAAAAGGATGTGTTATCATTATTTATGGAGCATTATATCATGCTTGCAATTGGTTTGATTTCTGACGAATGGAATCATTTATTATACCCATTTTTGGATTGGAAACTATTAGTAAATACAATTGTATATTATAGATATTTGCATTTTCCAACTACCTTCAACTTTCATCGAATGGGTTTCCAACTACAAACTAGAATGCTAGACTAGTAAGTTGTAAAGAGAAAAGTCTATTTTCTTTGTTGGCAATAAAAACTAGAGTGGGTTGCTCCATTGTTGAGTATTGGCATACAACAATAAGCTCATAACACAAGCATAAAGTCTCTTGGAATCATCCTACATTGAGAACATAGATCTTTGTACAATTTCCGCATAGTATCTATGTTGGTGAAGTGAGTGGGCTATAAGTCCCTCTTTTATGGATCACATCTAGAGGTAATTATGGGTGCTTTGTGGTGATTAAGGGTAACTATAGTTAATTAGGAGTTAATTAAGGGTCATTATGGGGTAATCGAGTATTAATTAGATTATTTAAGGGCAAGTAGGAGTAATTATGGATTAAGTAGGGGTAAATTATGAGTATTTAGGGGTTAATTAAGGGTTAATTCTAGGTTATTAGGGGTAAGTAGGGTTAATAAGGAGCCAATGCAAAGTTAATTAGGGGTTAATTAGTGGTTAATTCAATATATTTAGGGGTAATTAAGGGTTAAGTAGAAGTTAATTAGGGGTTACTAGAGATACGTAGGGTTACTTAAGGGTTAATTAGGGGTTAAATAAGGCTAATTAAGGGCCAATTAAGGGTAGTCATGGGTTAATTATGCATAATTAAGGGTTAATAGTTGGTAATTAGTGTTCAATTAATGGTAATTAGGGTACTTAGTGGTGTTTAGGGTTAGTTAGGGGTAAAGCCAACACAAAAACATGTGTTAGTGTTATTGTAGACACCATTAGCATCGACTTTAGCTTCCACTTTATTTATTTATTTAAATAAAACTTTATTTTTTAGTGCAATATTAGGTGCCACTTTTAGTGTAAAGTTGGCACTAATTTCAACAAAACTAATGTCAGATTTAACGATGACTTCAACATGGTGGCGCTAAAATTGACATAATTTTGGAGGCAATTTTGGATGCTAAACTAGATGCAATGAACACCAATTGTAGCATCAACTCATGAAATATCATCAAGTTTTCAACAAAAATGAAGAAAAAAAAATGAAAAAAAAAAAGTGAAAAAGAAAACTAAACATAGTTTTTTTTGTGCATTATGTTGAACATTGAGCATGCATCGGATTCGTAGTTTCTGGCAAATACTTTAAAAAAAATTGTTACGAAAGGAGATATGAGGGTTTAATAATGACTTGTATACTACCATGGAAAAAAACAAAATTTGTAAAAATCTTAGACTACCATGCCACAAATGCACCACTATGATTGTTGAGAAATGCATCCAAGTCTCTCTTTTCCTTTGTAATCGCCATGTAAGAAGTTTCCTCTTTATTATTTCTTACTTTTTTTTCTTGAACATTTGATTTAATTATATTTTTAAGGTGACTCAAGATTTTATATTTATTTAGGTTTTTCATTTGAACATCTTATTTAATTATATTTATTTGAACATTTGATTTAATTATATTTTTAGGGTGAGTCAAGATTTTATATTTCTTTATGTTTTTCATTTGAACATTTGATTTAATTATATTTTTAGGGTGACTTAGGATTTTATATTTCTTTATGTTTTTCAATTTCATATATTTATTTGAGTATTTTCTTTTATGTTCATTTGGTTTAAATTTATTACTTTGATCAATTTTAATTCTCATTCTTACATCATCTTTATTCTCCGCATCATTTAAATTATTATTATTTAATCTATTAAGATTCTTATGGTTTAAATTTATTACTTTAATCAATTTTAATTCTCATTCTTACATCATATTTATTCTCCGCGTCATTTAAATTATTATTATTTAATCTATTAAGATTCTTAGTTTATTTGGTTTAAATATATTACTTCGATCAATTTTAACTCTTATTTTTACATCATCTTTATTATTTGTATCTTTTAAATTATTATTATTTTATCTTTTAAGCTTCTTATTTCAACTTACTTATTGATATTATTTTCTTAGATTTTTCATGGTTTCTCATTATTGTTTCTATTCATTTGAATCTCTTTGGATATCTCTCTTAATATATATATCCACTCTCTACAACTCTACTCATACTTCCTTCATTTCTACTTGGAAATGAGTGAATGGTTCACTCAAAATGTGTTTTCACGTGAGTTTATATGCAATAAAAACTCAAAGCAACAAGATCGATGATTATGAACTATAAATAGCCCGTACTAATATGTCAACTATATGTTTAAATTCCTTGCAAAATTTAAATTATATTTGGCCACCTTCTTGCATTTTCCTTGCATATTATAGATGGACTTCAACATGATTGTTGCGTAGATAAACATTTACATTCTTCCCCAACTGAATAACACCTTTGTTATCATAGAAAATGATAATAGGCTCTTCCAATACCAAGCAAACCTTGGTTAACAACATTCTCAACCAAACTCCTTCATGTCTTCTGTTTGATGAGCCTCTATACTTGACCTATGTTGAAGATAATACAATTGTATGTTACTTATTATTGCTCCAACTCACAACTGTTGAACTAGCAATAAATGAAACAACATATGAGGACATCCTATCGTCCACATATCTGATCCAGGTGGATATTGGTGGCCACCCACCTGCTCCAACTGACTCCTCTTGTCAGTTTTTAGTGCATCGTGTTCTTTTGTAATCCTTTGTAATTGTGGGTTCTATACTTATAGGGTTGTTTGAAGCCCTGCACATCTTCCAGGTGGATACTGGTGGCCTCCCACCTAATCCAATTGGCTTATTTTGTATGTTTTCATGTCAGCACATCGTGTTGTACTTCCAGGGTCGTTTTAGGGCACTAAACAATGTTTTTTTGGCTCGCCATAGTCAAACTATAAAATAAGTTAAATTTTTATGTTGTAATGTGTAGTTCTCGAAAATACCTTTCCAACGAGCTATCACGCGCCTAAAACGGAGATCGTATGCAAAAGTTACCACCCCGTGAAGTTAATGTACTAACTTACCCAAATGGGGCCCACATGACTTTGGGCGTTTCATCTCCTAGGGTTAGGTTTTTGGATGTCTATGGTTTTGGAATTCATGTTTATCATAAAAAGGTCTTCAAAGCCTCATTGTAATCATCTTCCGGCGAATGATCGTAGTCGTCACATCTCTTCTCAGAGATAAATCTACCACCATTCTAGCGAGTCTTGCACTCTGTTTTTTTATGGTCTCTTTACAATTCTTTCATTAAAAGAAATCAAGTATTGTTGTATTTCTCTATGTTTGGAAATTTTCATGAGTACTTCATTATAATTACTCTGCTTTCATTTCATTCCGAAAATAATTTGGATTAGTGGTATTAGAGCAGGCGGCTCTTGATCTTTTTCTTTTTTCGCACATGTCCTCAATGAGGTCCAAGTATAGCCAGTTGGGTCTCAAGCTTGTCTCTCTTGAGGAAAATCACTCTCACATGCCCAAGAAACCCTCTATAGCGGCAGAAAATAAAAATGACAAAGCAGAAGATTCTATTAACGTGTTGCTTGAGCAAGCTCTCGCACGATAGAGGAACGAAATGATGGAGAATTTTGCACACGTCCTTCAATGCCTGTCAATAGAAAAAGGCACATCTTCATCCAACGACCATTTTGGAGGAACCTCTCCCTTCAAGGTACAAGGTAATTTTTATATTCCCATATTTGAAGGTCAGATAGATGTGAATGCCCTAGAAAAATGGTTAAATCTATTAGAAGGTTATTTTTCAATTCAAAAATTTTCTGGCAGGGAAAAGATCACCTTCACACTCCTCAAATCTCTCCCCCATGTCAAACATTGGTGGGAAACTTATTGGGAGAAAATTTCCACAAAGGAATCTGGAATATATGAGGTCAAGCCCACTTGGGATTATTTTGTGGATGCGGCCAAAGAACAGTACTATCATGTTGATAACTATGAAGACCAGTACATGATATGGACCACACTGTGGCAAGAGAAGACCCAAACAGTGTCAAAGTTCACAAATATTTTTCATACCTTGCACACCAAGATAGGTATCAAAGACTCTAAGAGAAATATGGTTCTGAAATATTGTGGGGCTCTGCATAGGTACATCCAAACCGAAATGGATTTCCTAAACATCTCATCATTGGGAGTTTCCTATCGATATGTTGTAGAAATCGAGCAGAAATTTAGGCACCAGAACAAATGGGAATTTGGGTTTGCAAATATGCAACAACCAAAGCATGGTAAAGATGGCCCTAACCAACAGCCTCTAGACAACCAGTCCAAGACATGGGACAAGAAGGGTAAAGTAAAGATGAAGAATGACACTGGGAAGTGGTTTGACTTTCAAGAAATCCCTTGGCACAACACCGATGAATGTCGCTCGAAATATTCATTGGTGGTCAAGGTCAAAGACACGGAGCCGAACCTTGAATCCGATCCTAAAAATATTGAAAATAGATAGATCATCGATGCAGACCCCACTACTATTGTCGCGACCACAACAATTCAACTAGAAGAACCAGTAGATCCTGAAGAGGGGGAGCGCCTTTTCCATTCACATATGTGGGTGAAGGGGACCCCATTGCATTTCATTGTTGATAAAAACAGCCATAAGAACCTCATCTCAGCTAAGGTTGTCAAACAGTTGGGGTTTTCAACAACACCACACCCGCAGCCATACAACATCAGGTAGCTTCACCATGGACGAGATCTTTGCGTCAGCCAGCAGTTTCGTATGTCCTATGGCATCCATCCCTTCAAGGATGAGGTAGTGTGTTATGTTTCCCCTCTTGATGTCTGTGATGTTTTTTGGGGCCAACCATATATGTGGAAACGTCATGTTGTCTATGAGTCTAGACCCCGTAGTGTCATTATTACTTTGGGAGGTCATCTCTACAGGATACCAGAGGTAGTTCTGACTACTCCTCCACCAAAACATATATGCAAGGTAATCTCGCATACTGCAAAATTCATATTCTTCACAGTCTATTCAAAGGATGCATAGATAACCACTACAACCATTGCAGCCTCAACACCTTCTATCCAGCAAAACCAGATTGTCGAAGAGAAAGAATATATTTTTTCTTCACCTATAATCACTCCTACACAATGCCCCATCAAACCCAGAAACAACAAGTTGGTGGAACAACTTCAACCCCTCCAGCAACATGTTTGTGGCATTCTTCCACAAGCCAAGAAGCATAACTTCTCCAACAAGGCACGCAGCTCACCAAGCTTCAAATTCAGAAAATGTTTTCCCCTCTTCCCTAAGCACTCAACGTAATGGGGACCATTGCTTCCTAAGGGGGGAGGATTGATCTAGGTGGATATTGGTGGCCACCCACCTGCTCCAACTGGCTCCTCTTGTCAGTTTTTAATGCAACACGTTCTTCTGTACTCCTTTGTAATTGTGGGTTCTACACTTCCGGGGCTATCTAAATCCCTACACATCTTTCATGTGGATATTGGTGGCCTCCCACCTAATCCAACTAGCTTATTTTATATGTTTTCATTTCAGTACATCTTGTTGTACTTCTAGGGCTGTTTTGGGGCCTTAAACCGTGTTTTTTTGGCTCACCACAATCAAAATGTAGATGGAATCAGAGTTTGACAGCATAATGTGTATTTCTCGAAAATACCTTTCCAATGGGATATCATGTGCCTAAAACGGAGATCGTATGCAAAAGTTACGACCCCGGGAAGTTAATGTACTAACTTACCCAAATGGGGACCACATGACTTTCGACATTTCATATCCTAGGGTTAGGTTTTTGGATGTCTAGGGTTTTTGCATTCAAGTTTATCATAAAAAGGCCTTCAGAGCCTCATTGTAATCATCTTCTAGCGAATGAGCGTAGCCGTCACATCTCTTCTTAGAGATAAAGTTTCCACCATAGTAGTGAGTCTTGCACTCTGTATTTTTACAGTATCTTTACAATTCTTTCATTAATAAAAATCAAGTATTGTTGTATTTCTCTGTTTCTAGAAATTTTCATGAGTACTTCATTATAATTACTCTTCTTTCATTTCGTTTTGAATATTGTGTTTGATGAGCCTCTACACTTTACCTATGTTGAAGATAATACAATTGTATGTTACTTCTTGTTGCTCCAACTCACAACTATTGAACCAACAATAAATGCAACAACATATGAGGACATCTTATCATCCACACATCCAACCTAGTTAGAGTCTACAAATCCAACTAATTTCAATTTCTCATTATGTTGAGAAATTCCAATCCCTAATTTAATGAACCTTTTACATGTCTCAAAAAACCCTTTTCTACATTGTAGTAACTTTCTAATAATGGTCAAATAAATTCCATTGCCTACCCATTAGTTATAAAAGGTTTGATAACAACCTTCTTATTTTCATCATTGGTCATTTTCATGCCAAGATCCATTGGATTGTCACATCCTTGCAATTACTGATCCGTTTGATTATTACAGGCTCATTTTTATTAGGTCACTAGCACACTTTACGTGAGATGGAAAATTTTCTTTATATTTTTATCAAAACTCCATTCCAAGATAATACTGCAACACATTAAAGTCTATCATCTCAAAAGTGTGTAATATGACATTTTTCATTAGCTTGACTCGACCTAAGTACTATCTATCAAGATAAGATCATCAACATGCAAATCATTTAGTAATAACTCTCCATTAGAGTGATCTTTGCATAAGGGTTAGGATTTAAGTCGCTCCTCTTGAATTTCACTTCTTCTAAATGTCCATCTATCTATGTGTACCATGATCTCAATGCTTGATTTAGTCCATATAATTCCTTACACAACTTGTAGACTAAATTCTCCTTTCCAAGTTCCACAAATTCTTCCATGTATACATACATGTCTATCCACCCATTCAGAAAATCTTTTGCCATGTCCATCTGATGAACTATTTGGCTTCCACAATGTATTTCTATTGCTAACACTATTATAATGGTCGTTGCATTTATGACAGGTGCAAAGGTTTCTACAATGTCAATAACTTATTGTTGTGAATGACCTTTGACTACCACTTACCATGCTTTGTGTTTGTTGACAATGTCATTGGGATTGTACTTTGTGATCTTGAATATCAATTTGCAATCCCTAGCCTTCTTTTCCACAAGCAATTCAACTAAATTCTAAGTTTCTTTGAATATAATCAATATCTTAGTACATAACTTTACAACATTCATCTTCCTCAACTACCTATTCATAGTTCTAAGGTTCATTCATGCTCACCATTGTTTCCATAAGTGTAAAGTTAGTTGTAGATGACCTCTCCAAGCATGCACTTCTTTTGAGATTCACTTTCTCCCTCTATGCACTCTTTATCTTTCTTTTGGTCACCACACCATCCAATCCTCTAGGGTTAGTGCAAGAGTCTTGAAGTATTTTCACAAACCACTTAGGTGCAATCTACACTATACGAGGCTCTTCAAGGTTTGATTGAGCTTCATCTTTCTTCTAAAGACATTCCATTGATTCTAGGTAAATGAGGCACCATGCATTTACAAAAAAATATCTCTTTGTTACAATTGTGCTTTCTTCATAAAAAAATAACATTGCACTTCTTCACATGTTTTTGTTCCTCCAAATCCCACAATCAATATGCTTTCAATTGTGCTTCTTAACCAACACCATGCATTTACAACCTATATCATCCAACTTTGAATTCATTACTTTT
>ML797448.1:276954-299322 GCA_009831015.1 Picea engelmannii
ATTACACAGAGATTTTTCACCTGGAAACCCAAACCGGGAAAACCAGCATATATTATATTCATACATTGTGTTACATTGTTTACAATACAATATACATATAGGATCCAGTGGCATCCAAAACCCTAACCCAATGACCTGGATTAATCCAAAACCCTAATTCCTTAACCAGAAATAGAAAACCATCAGCAAAAAACCATGTGCCGAAAAACCACCTAAATATCATGTGGTCCTAGAAATATGTCATCCCGGTAATATGTCGTCCCTAAAATATGTCGCCCCGGAAATATGTCGTCCCGGAAATATGTCGTGCAAAGAATATAACACATACCCAACAAGGGCCCACCATCCCAACTAAGGTAAACCTCCTTATATGTTCTTTGTGTGATTGTGTGAGTATTTAACAGTTGTGTTTTGTCAATAATTTCAAATGCATTTTAATTACAGCACAAAATCGCTTACTTTTGAATCAGTGTGAGCAGTTAGACATTGGACAACATAGTTAGTTTCCTTTCTTTTCCTGTAGGGTAACATTTAAGAATCTGATGTGTGGCAAACAAATATTGTTATTCTAAGTTTGAGATAGTATTGTTCTTAGTGGGTACAGGAATAATAGGACTTCATCTTTTACCTTCATGTTCCATAATGAAGCCTCTCAATTATATTGATTGTTTTATGTACTACACAGGTTTGATTGAACAGAGTTGAGTTATGATTGTTTTTTGTTTAAGAGTGAATTGTTGATTATTGTTTTCAATTGCTACAGGGAACAAGATCTGATTTCATCTCTTCTTTTCATGAGCCTATAATGAATAGACTTGTTATGTGAGCAAGAGCCTTTTCAATTGAGTGTTTGCTTGAGCGTTTTACTATGAGCTTTATCTTATGTTATTGTTGAAGTGTGCCTAGATTTGCTTGTTAGTTTTTGTTAAGAATAGTAGCTACATATAACAGATTCAAAGTCCATCTTTCCACTTCATGAGCTTGTAAATGGACAAGGCATTATCTGAGAAAAATCTTTTGAGTGCATGATTGCAAGTTTTGCTTTCTAATTTATGAATTGTGTGAAGAGTGTTATCTTTGAAAACAGAGTATTTTGTTATTGATGCTTTTCTTATCTAAGCTATACTAAACAGACATAGGAACCTATCTATTATCAGCACATATAGTGCATCAACTCTACTGATTACGAATCCTAGTTGATAATTTATGTTTGGTAATATATTATGTAAATAATTGCACCAACATTTTGGCATCGTTGTCGGGGAGTTGTAAACGGTAATAGGTAGTATTTGGATTAGATTGCTTTAATGATTTTGGATTGGTTTTATGGGTGACCTAACGGCAGAGAGAAGACGGTAAGACGTGCAAGAAGAGCCCACGCATCCACTTTGGTGGGGTTGCTCCAAAGTTAGGTTGTCCTCTCTTCTTTTAATGCAAGTGTGTTTTTTATTTATGCAAATTTAGTTTTATTTATGATGAGATAACTTGTGTGAACAGATAACCTGGTGATAGTAGGGTCCCAGTAACATAAGGAGTTCAAGTTTGGTGTGTTATATTTTTGCAAATAGTTTTTAAATTTAGATCTTTGATGATAAATCATTTTTGGGGTGTTTTAAGAACCCTCGAGTACTAATTTGTGTCGTGAAACAGGGATCATGAACCAGCTAGAGTAATTCATGGATGATCAAGCGCTTGAAGAATGTTCCTCCGAGAAATTTCTTGCATTCTAGCAACAGCTGGGATATTCACCTCTCAGGAAGAGCATATCTTGACAGTAGCCAAGAATTTAGTTGTCTCTCCATAAGAAGATTTAGAAGTCCCTTCAGATTCCTATTGTCAATTCGTTGAGGAGACTAAAGAATCATGGATAGAATGCAATGGAGAGAAACCATTGGAACCTGATATTGAGGAGTTCTTAGCATGCCTCTCAGCAAATCATGTATGTACCTCAAAGACCAATCATCTTGAAGAAAATGCTCTGCGTGGAATGGAAAAAGAGGACATGTTGTGTGACCTAAACAAAGAAGGGAAACAAGAATATCTTGATCCTATTGAAAGATGGTTCCAATTAGTTGTCAGGTCACACTACTCTTTTACTTTTTATTATTGTTTGATCTCATCATCAAAGCAAATGGTCCTTCATACTCTGGTATGCATTAAAATTTATCTTTTTAACCCGAGTATGGATATATTTCTAACCCTGTTACGCACATGGCTTCACTGGAAGTATTCCTATAATTGAAGGACATTTTCGTTTGTTCAATTAGAGTAGGATAGTAAATAAATAAATGTTGTAATGCAACCTATATTTCATACTTTTCATAAATGGGAATGTCAAAAGCTAATAAGCAAACGGTTTAGGATCTTTCATTCCTATAGTAGATTTCTTTCTAAAAGTTATGATTATTTTGTTTGGAATCTTATGAGAAGGGAATATCTTCATCCTCTGAATGCACAGATAATACTGGAAGGGTTTCAAAAGCGGAGAAGGCATCCTTGTCAATGGAAGATAACACTTAAGGGAGTGTTTCATGACCTATTTTTTCAAATTTCTTCTTTTTCCTTAAGTTGTTAAAAATGATGCATTCGAGTTTTATCATTACCTATCTATTTTAAGACCACTATTTCATAAGGATGATCAATTAAGTGATCTTTTTAATAGTAGTTGAAAATGAATGTTAATTCCAGGCTATTTTATTTCATATCCAATAATCCAACTTTTGACATTCTCCCTAAATTTTCTGTTTGTAAGCATGAATAAAAATCTAGTTTTAATTAGTTCTATTGGTTTGATTTTAGCAGATGTTCGCAACCCTCTGAGCAGTTTTTTTTAGCGTCTCGCATTGTTTGCATGACGCCATGAAAAACCTCAAGCATGGGGGAGTGGTTGTTGAGACAGTAGTAGTTAGGATTATTATTTTTGTAATAAAAAGGAAGTGCCAACAGGAGCAATTATCAGCCTGGTTCCAAAAGAGGAGGGTTCTAAATCTCAACATGTGGTCATCCAATTACAGAATACATTCTTGTTACATAGCTTGGAGCCCAGTCACCAAATTATTTTTCATTATTCCGATGCAAACTCATAGTTCCTGCATCTAGTGTTGGTATTTGTTTCATCTACATGATTTTTCAGTCGAATCAGATCACGGGTCCTCTTCCAGAACACCAGAAAACACCAGCTACTTCTACAAGGTGCAACCTACAAAGTTTCAAAAGCACTACCACCAGATATTGTGTCAAATTCTCCTTGAGTACTAGAATACAATGTTTGTCTCGGCGTCCATCGGGTATTAGACCACATCTCTGCCTCCATCCGGTACCAAAAGAGGAGGTCTACGTTATTCTAGTATTGGTCATAACCATGTGCTCATCTGGTACCAAAAGAGGAGGTTTGAGCTATTCTAGTACTAAGCACAACCCTGTGTCCATCCAGTACTCAGGTGATCTGGTACTGGTAATAAGGTGTTGGTAGCTCTAATCATATATTCTAGTTTTGCTGCTCGATTTAAATGCTTCAAGAAATAGGACGTATAAACTCAACATTTTTTCGTTTTACTAAGGAATTGGACTAATTATGCAGTAAACATATGGTTACTCTCAATTATTGCACGCTCCCTACCATGAATTTATGCAAGCCCTCGTATATATCTCCTTGTATAGAAATCATTCATCCTGTCACTCTGTTTCTTCCCTCTGCTTTGTTCTAGTATTGCCCTGTTTCGTTACTGTCCTATTCTGATACTATCTATTACGGTACTGTAGAGACATGTTCTGATACCAGTTACCAATCTAGTACTGATGCCAAGGTGATATGATCTTTGTCTTGTGCTTAACATCATTTTCACTTCAGGTAATTAGAGGTATGGGCTAATCTCTTCATGTTCTTTCTATCAAGGATCATTTAAGTCTTGTGTTGAATTGTTTTTACTCTCATGTACATCTTCCTCCTACATTTCTACACTGAACCTTGAATGAATCATCCTTGCTCTCCTTTAAGAAGATATTTCCACATTTAGATCTATATGATAATGGGTGCACTTGTCTTATTACCTCATCATTTTGAAAAAGTGATTGTCAATTGAAGTATCCATTGAAAAGTGGTGACACCATTATGTCTAATACTAACCTAGTTGATTCAAACAAGTTCTTATCCAAGTTTATATTTACAAGTTTTTCTTGGGAGGGATTGATGAAAACCTCATGTGGTGGACCGCCCTTGCAAAACCTCAATGAACTTTCATGAGAACCCTAATAGGATTAACTAGAGGGACCTCTTAGTCATTATCTGAGATGTTCCATTATACATTGAATAGATGATATTTAAGTTGAATGTGGATGATGTCACCCTTGGGATAATTGCAAACAATTAATTATGTGCCTAATAACTCTAAAACACTCTCGTACCACCTGCCTTCCTTATACTCTAAAACTGTCAATGAACAACATACATCATTCTAAATCTTTTGAGTAATATAATAAAAATGAAGTATCATGAAGTACAAGTAAACTCACCGAGGTACTGAACAACCCTACTGGCAGCAGGGCTATGCTTGTATGGTACTAAGGTAAACCCATTGGGGTACTGAACAGGCCTGCTGGAAGCGGGGCTATGTCGGGTAAAGGGATTTGAAAAACATAAAGTGGCACACCTAAAACTGAACAAAAACCCTTGGGTCTCATTCTGAAGAATTATAAAATCAAGGCTAGGAGATGACCTTTATATCTCTCGAATGATGTTCTTAAGAACCTTCAAGTATCCACTTTATAGTTCTATCTTTAAAATAAATAGGTTTGCATGAGAAGTGGGACCCTCAGTATATGCAATTCACCTTACCTAAACAAGAAGAGCTTCATCTCTAAAAACTTGGATAAGAAATGAGTTAATCATCTTGGGATGTATTCTTTTATGTGTTCCTCTCTTCAAATGATATCTAAACTATGCTTATATCGCTTTTGTTTTAAAGGTAATCTAGCAAGGGGGGGGAGCTATTAGTCAAATTCATTTTGAAAATTCTTGGCCATTGTCCTATAATCATATTAGATTCACATCTAGCCCTTTCTCTTAACTATGATCGAAAACAGATTGGATAAGACTTAACGTCAAATCACTAACAGATCTAATCTATTACTCATGACTCCACTTTTTTTTCATAACTACTTTGCCATGGGTCAGAAGTGTGAAGCATAGGCCAAGAAGTTTATATTGTATAACAAGTTACTTAAAAGAGAACTTAAGGAGCCGAAGAAAGGTGGAACTTCAGGGAATGCTTGATCGAGTGAGAAGTATCATCAATTTTGAAATTTTGAAGATCATCGTTGCATGAGGACATGCAATGACTTAATCATGGGGGAATGTTGAGTCTCAGTATTTACACCTCTATTACCCTATATTATCTCTGTCTAAGTCAATTTACCTATGCTATGTGTATCTAATTGACTATTTCCTCCACAAATACACTTGATGACCTCGTTCATGTGCATAAGAGGTAACTAATGATTAAAGCATGGTTTGTTTAGTTTTCTTGAGTTAAAACAATTAAACGTTTGATTTTATAGGATCCTAATCATTTGATCTTAAGTAGCATTGATCCGGTACAAACAAAACCACATAACATTGATCTGGTATTGCCCTGTGTTATTCCAATACCAACCTATGTTATTCCGGTACCAGCCTGTGCTATTCTAGTACCAGTGCGACTGTGTTATTTCAGTACCAAACAATTGTTCCTATTCCGGTACCAGTGCAATTGTGTTATTCCGGTACCAAACAATTGTGCCTATTCTGGTACCCGATCGTGTGTATTCCAGTACCAAATCACTATTTCCATAAATCACTTGTTGAAAGAGTTTGCAGTTGGAGATTCCAAGAAATCAGTTGGATCGAAGCCTCTAAATCAGTTTTGAGATCACGATCGACTTCATCACTCATACACTTAGTGTCATGAGGATGAAGTCCATCCCTAAAGATTCGATATGAATTGCCAATTATAATATTTCAAAAACTGTTTAATAATTATCCTTAGCTCTTGATAGTAATGGCTCACCTTCTTTATAAGGGATGTTGTATAAGCGATAGGATAGACATGTGTATTGATGTAATGAAGCAGTGGAAAGAAAAAAAATATATTTCCATAATGTACGATATTATGGATTGTTGATTTGATTTACAAGTTGAAGGAATACAAACGATATATTGTGCAATTTCCGGGTATGATTAGAACATTTTAGCATGTTATCTTTTTAGAGGTACCTGGTTGGTTCGGCAAGGACCCACCATCCCAACTAAGGTAAACCTCCATGTATGTTCTTTGTGTGATTGTGTGAGTATTTAACAGTTGTTTTTTGTCAATAATTTCAAATGCATTTTAATTACAACACAGAATCGCTTGTTTTTTAATCAGTGTGAGCAGTTAGACATTGGACAACATAGTTAGTTTCCTTTCTTTTCCTGTAGGGTAACATTTAAGAATCTGATGTGTGGGAAAAAAATATTGTTATTCTGAGTTTGAGATAGTATTGTTCTTAGTGGGTACAGGAATAATAGGACTTCATCTTTTACCTTCATGTTCCGTAATGAAGCCTCTCAATTATATTGATTGTTTTCTGTATTACACATGTTTGATTGAACAAAATGGAGTTATGATTACTTTTTGTTTAAGAGTGAATTGTTGATTATTGTTTTCAATTGCTACAGGGAACAAGATTTGATTTAATCTCTTCTTTTCATGAGCCTATAATGAACAGATCTGTTATGTGAGCAAGAGCCTTTTCAATTGAGTGTTTGCTTGACCGTATTACTATGAGCTTTATCTTCTGTTATTGTTGAAGTGTGCCCAGATTTGCTTGTTAGTTGTTGTTAAAGATAGTAGCTACAGATAACATATTCAAAGTCCATCTTTCCACTTCATGAGCTTGTAAATTGACAAGGCATTATCTAAGCAAAATCTTTTGAGTGCATGATTGCAAGTTTTGCTTTATAATTTATGAATTGTGTGAAGAGTGTTATCTTTGAAAACAAAGTATTTTGTTATTGATGGTTTTCTTATCTAAGACATAGTAAACAGACATAGGAACCTATCTGTTATCGGCACATATAGTGCATCAACTCTATTGATTATGAATCTCGGTTGATAATTTATGTTTGGTAATATATTATGCAAATAATTGCACCAACATGAATCTTCGGTAATAACCTGCAAGACCCATGAAAGATCTAACATCTATGACATTTCTTGGCACTGGCCATCCTCTAATGGCCTCTATTTTCTCTGGATAAACTATTATCCCATATGTTGAAATAATATGCCCCAAGTAGTGAATCTTCTTTTTATAAAAGATGCACTTACTTAGTTTGGCATACAATTTATGTTCTCTCAAAACTTGCAACGTCATTCTTAAATGTTGCTCATGTTATTCTTATGTCTTTGAGTAAGTGAGAATATCATCTAAGAAAACAATCACAAACTTGTCCAAGTACTCCCTGAACACTCTGTTCATCATACACATGAAAACTTCTATGGCATTTGATAGCCCAAATGGCAGTACTGTAAATTCACAATGCCCATATCTTGTCCTAAATGTTGTCTTGCTAATATCCTCTTCTTTTATCCTCACTTGATGATAACCTGATCTCAAGTCAACATTGGAAAAGATTACTGCACCCTTTAGATAATCAAATAAATCATCAATCCTTGGAAAATGATATTGTTCTTTATCGTGACCTTATTTAGCTGTCTGAAATCAATACATAACCTTAAGATTCCATTCTTATTTACAAAAAGAATCAGGGCTCCCCAAGGTAACACACTTGGGCGTATTTACCCCTTATTCAAAAGCTCTTCAAGTTGCATTTACAACTCTTTCAATTCTCCTATGCCCATTCTATAAGGTGTCTTAGACACGCGGGTAGCTCTTGGAACCAAATCAATAGAGAAATGAATGTCTCTCTTTGGTGGAAATCCTAGGATTTCCCCAAAAACATCTTCAAAATCCCTCAAGACCAGATGGTCTTCAATACTTGTCACTTTATCTCTAGCTTCCTCTTCCACATGGGCTACTATTGGCAACAGGCCGAAGTGGGAAAGAAAGCGTTCACAAAGAAGAATGACAGCTAGAAGAGAAACCGTGGGAAAGAAAGCATGCAACAGGAAAGTGACAACCAATAAGAAGCACAGCACATGCGCATGCAAGAAGGAGGTGACAGCTGGAAGGAAGCAAAGCATGCATGCAGAGAAGGAAGACCTAATGACAGTAGGGTTAGGATTTTTGTAAGGTTTTGTTTAAATGGCTGAAGATCCCGATAGATATAAATATATATACGTAGGTATCATAGGAAGGTTCAGTTCGCTACTTTTGTAGAGGTTGATATGGTATGTAATATATTTGATTAGATGAACTACTTTTGTAAAGAGGTTGAACTAGAGCGAAGGAGAGAAGGTAGATCTTGAGGATTAGATCGTAGGTCGAGGAGCCTAGTGCGATCTGGTTTACCTCATATATATCTTACCCATCTAAGGAGAGTTGTAAGCGTGCAACGCGAGAATTGCATAACTACCATAATAAGAGAGCCAAGAGCCAAATCTTTGTGGACGTAGCCTAAGAGGGGGTGAACCACAGTAATACCTGTATAACGTGATGAATGCATGCATATCTTTGTCATACTTTTAGTAGTTAAACATTGTGTGTGATGAATGAATGAGTTATTACATTGCTTGGTTAATTGTTCTTGGGATATCAAGAAAAGATGCCATGGAGGTTAAAATATAAAAGAGAATAACAGTAGTTTGTAACACAAGTTATAATAAATGGTTCAGAATACAGATTCCATATCTCTCACTCAATCCTAGGCTGTAAACACCTGAGTCTTACAGCCACCCATTTAAAGCTATCTCGGGTGAGACTGTGCAGTGCATTCTATGTATTGTGTTGCCTTCTAGTTTACCAGAAGGATCGATAGTTTTAGGCCTTCTTGGTACCCTGAAAGATATGAACCCTGGGTCAACAACGTAGGTAGTAGGGAAGAGTTGTTCATTAAACCAACAAATGGTTCCATTGTTGTGTTAAGAGGAACAAGAGAAGATTGAGTAGATGAGATAGAATGCATGAGCAAAGAATGAGTGAAACCAGAAGACCGTTGAACCATTAGAAGGGAATGTTGAGACTGTGGAACCCCACGAAAGCATAAATCAAAGGCTGGTTGAGAACTAAAGAGCTAGAGTTTTCCCAGAAAGATAATAGAAACCCTAGCATCACACCTCACAAAAATCTGGATAAATACGTGTTTACGGATTTACACAAAGTTTTTTTCTATGATTTTCCCCACCTACTACAGGAGTGGATACTAAGGTTGAAAGATTACCACACGATGAACCAGATCCAAACACTAGATTGGACCCCGGTACAGGTTGAGCAGTTATAGCAAGTGAACAAAAAATTCACCCGCGCAGTCGACTTTTGGCTTGATAGTATTGTGGTAGGCTTCATCACAGAGTTTGCAGTTGACTCAACGAAGTCATACAATGCAACGGAGCAGGAATTTCTACATGGACCCCACAGAAGGTACATTCTATCACTATATACTTCTGTTAAAATATTGTTATATAACAAAGGGGTAATGACAATTGAATCAAATAGCTAGACTTCCCTGCGTGCATGGGGGAAGGGGGGAAGCAATGACAGAGAGAGGAGAAATGGAAGAAGGTGAGGATAAAGGCAAGAAGGAGGAGGAACTCTTGGACCCAATATTGATGGATGATGACCATCTTAAGTGGATCTTGGTGTCATCAGGAACAATGAGTAGAGGAGTACCCTACCAATATAAGGTGAATACCAAGAAGAGAGTCATAGCCGTGAGGGAGGGCTTGGAAAGTGATGAGGAAGAGGTAGAGGATCTTCGGGCTGTGGAGAATATTGAGAAAATCCTGCGCGCAACCTATGAGCAGAAAACAAGAGGCCCAAGAACGGGAGGAGAAGGTCGCCATCCTTTCCATATTAATGTCACTGTGGAACCCATAAACCCACGTGCAGCCAATACACCAAAGAGAACACCACCGTTTAGAGAACTGAAGTTCGGAGGAAGTCCGACAGCAAGAAGTAAATCTATCACAGGAGAAACAACTGGAGGAGCCAGTTCAGGCAGTACTAGTCAAGTATCTATATCGCGCGGTAGAAGTATCAGTTCGGTATTTAGAATGGCAGGACACGATCCCACTATCAAATTACCAGAATTTCGAGGAGAAGTAGTAGAAGACCTTGAGAAGCATTTTTTCATTTGTGTAAATATCTGGGAGGCAAAACATGTCACTGATGAAGATACCAAACTCGCGTAGCTAGTGATCACGCTAAGAGACTGCGCACTAGACTGGTACATGAGTCTAGACACGAATAGTGCCCCTGGGGCGACGAGGGCACTGGCAGACATTAAGAAGCTTCTGATTAATGAGTTCCAGAAGCTGAGCTCAGAGGATCAGTACATGAACGAGATGATCGAGATAAGATAGAAACCAGAAGATTCTGTATGCAAGATTGATCAGAGATTCAAGCGAATGAAGGGGAAGTTAAAATACCTTATGACCGAGATGCAGCAACGGCACCTGTTTGTCAACTCACTACTCCCACACCTAAAATATCCCTTATGACAGCAGAAGTTTCAAACGAAGTTCGAGGCTCTACAGGAAGCATTGCAGCTGGAAGAGAACCAATACCAGCAGACAGACCCAGTCATTGAAGAATTGAAGGAGGATTTGAAGAACCTAACATTTCAGTTGAACCAAAGTAAGAACAAGGACAAACGAGAAGTTTTTTGGTGCACCACATGCAGGACGGAAGGACACCACAAGAAAAAATGTCCAACATTCACCCAATATATGGAAAAAGGCATGCCAAACCCGCAACCACAGGGAGGATTATGGTGCGAAATATGCAATAAACTGGGTCACGACCCTTATCATTGCACGATGATGCAAAAGTACCAGACAGTTCCAAAGAATTCTTATTGCACTTTTTGTAAGTCAGTGGGCCACAACGACAAAGATTGCAGAACTATGGAGCTGATGCGGGAAAGAAAATCAAATGCATACAGGGTACAAACCGAAATGATGATTGGGCAAGCAGTGCCACAGTTCAATCAAGCCCCAACTCCATACAACATTGTGTAGTAGTAGTACAATATTGCACATCAACCATACAATAATGCACCGTCGCAGTACAACTCGGCGCAACCCCAGTATAATGTCGAGCAGTATAATCAGGCACCACAATACAATGCGCCGAGAGGGGACCGAGCAAGCTATCGAAGAGGAGGACGAGCCAGAGGAGGTTTCGAACGTGGCAGAGGACCTGTCACATGTCACAATTGTCAGAAACTGGGACATTATGCACGGGAATGCCCACTGCCGCCAGCGACTTGTATGTATTGTCACACATCATATCACGAGACAAAGGAATGTTCGACACTATTAGTAAATATCCAGGAAAAGAGGAACCAGAACAACCATAATGTTCAATGGATTTCATCCAAAGCAAGGGAGGATGGAAGGAACATCAATATAGTCACCCATGGAGGAACAAAGACATGAAACGACGCAGTCCGACAGGAAGCCCCACAGAACCAATGGGTAAAGAAGAACACTAAACCAAGAAAGCAGCTCGACACACCCAAAGAAAAGGAGACCTTTAAGGAAGCCAGACAAGAATTTCAGAAGGTGGACATAGCATCGACTTCCACTGTGCAACCAATCCATGAAGCCCCGTAATACGAAATGTCGTCATCATTGGATCATACCAACGGAATGCCACCCAAGGGACAAGTGAGTACTATCAAAGACTTTTTGCAATCATGCATAAAAATGTTAAGTGATCCTTCATCTGTGAAAATATTGCAAAACATCCTAGAGAAATGTAGCAGCGAGACAAAACAAAATATAGAACCGAAAAATCTCAATCATCTACACACAAGAAGAAGAACAAGTAGGGAATTTAGACTGAATTCTAACATTAGGGATTTCAATATGGGAGACATCATACTGGACCTAGGATCTAAAGTGAATGTGCTAACCAAGAAAACCTGGCAATGCATGGGAGAGACAACATTGGGATACTCAAATGTCCAATTAAAACTAGCAAACCAACATAGGGGCCTAACAATAGGGAGACTGAAACAGTAGATCTTGATGGAGTGCACACTAAAGCAGACTTTGAAGTCATCGAAATAGTAGATGGCACAACACCGTACCTGGCACTGCTCGGTCTGGATTAGGCGTTTGACAACCAGACCATAATTAACTTGAAGACAAGGAAAATGACATTTGAATCCGGAGATTACAGGTTCATGGCACCACTAGATCCATTAGAAGGGGAAAGGTTCATAGAACCCACTTGCCTGGACTTAGAGGAGATTGGCCAATTGTACAGAACCACTGCGCGCAATGAGGATTACGTAAACCCAACTGTAAATGTGGTACTCAGTTGGTGGAGCATTACTTCACACGCAACAGATTCAGACACCGAGTTAGAAAACTGGCAACATAGACTACACTAAGTATCCACGAGAAGATGTGCAAGAATAGACCACGCAGTACGGTGGATATGCATATAAATCAAAGAACCACCCAATTTCCATGAACTAAATGATTTGGAAACATTCTTGACACAATATGAAGATGAAGTATTAGAGAACCAGATGCTACTAGCACTATATTTAGCACTCAAGGCCACGCCCGCAAGATGGTGGGGCGCACACAAGGATATTATCACAAACTGGTACCAATGTAAGCGGTTACTGCGCATAAGGTTCAGTGTAGAATAGAAAAACAACAAACAATGGAGATATGAAGGACTAGGGACACCAGTGAAACACTTGGAGGAGTGCAAAACGATGTGGAAAATCACACCACCAAAGGAATGGCCTCACCACTTCATTCACACTTTAGAGGGCATACCAGCGAACTGTTATACAGATCATGAATTGTGCAAAGGAACTACAACATGGACGACATTGCAACAGAAATTTACCGTCACTTTCTCATTCGAGCATGAGAACCCCAACATAGATGCAGCCCTGAAACGGATCAGAGGAATCATATTCATTGAACAATCGGAAATAGAACTTATTACCGAAGAGCAGCAGCGAAATAAGCAGACAATCAAGGAACTATTGTCATGTTACCATGTACAGGAAGAAGCACCAAACGAAGATGACCCGCACGACATTCAGATTGAAGAAGTAGAAGGTGAAAGAGATGTGAAGGGACCACCCATAGAATCCGGTGTTATTTCCGCGCCAATCAAGGTAAAGAAAGTTAACATTGGAACAACTGAACATCCCAAAATGGCCAGCATTGGAGACTACTGGGATGAGCCAATAGTAGAAAGCATCACAGAGTTGTTACGTGAATACAGTGAATTGTTTCCTTCAAAATTTACAGAGATTAAGGGTATAGAAGGAGAACTGGGAGAGATGAAGATACCTCTCAGACCTGAAGAGAGACCGATTAGACAGCGACCATATAGACTGAACCCCATATATAAACAGAAAGTTAAAGAGGAGATTGACCGAATGCTCGAAGCCGGCATAATCGAACCAGTCAAGGAATCACAATGGATAAGCCCGATGGTCGTACAGGACAAGAAACAAGGAAGAGGGATTAGGATATGCGTTGACTTGAGGAAGTTGAATTATGCATGCCTACACGACCCATTCCCTACATCGTTCACGGATGAAGTGTTAGAGAATGTGGGGGGACACAAAGCTTACTCATTCACTGATGGATTCTCAGGCTACCATCAGATTAAGATAGCATTGGAGGACAGATACAAGACCACGTTCGTGACGGAATGGGGATCTTACCAATATAAAGTCATGCCATTTGGATTGAAGAATGCACCAACAATATTCTCTAAAGTGGTTATCGTAGCATTTAAAGAATTCATCCATCAGTTTCTCGAAGTATACCTGGATGACTGGACAGTCTATAGTCTGTTGAAAAACCATGTGGAAGTTTTATGCTTGATTCTAGAATGATGCAGACAGTGTTAGATATCTCTAAACATAAAGAAATGTATATTTGGAACACCGTTTGGGATACTATTGGGCCATATAGATGCAAACAAGGGCTATTGGTCGATCCAGCAAAGATCGTTGTCATTGTTAATTTACCAGCACCAAAAACAGTCTGTCAGCTACGAGTGATGTTAGGACACACATGATACTACAGGAAATTCATCAAAGGATATGCGTAGATCACAGAACCAATGGAGAAACTGTTAAGGAAGGATACAAAGTACCAATGGAATGACGAGTGTCAACACGGTCTGGATACTCTGAAGGAAAAGATGGTCATTGCACCGTTATTAGTATTTCCAGAGTGGGGAAAGACATTCCATGTGCATGTAGATGCATCAGCGATAGCACTTGGAGCTATCTTAATGCATCCAGGAGAAAGAGACTTGGATCACCCGATAGCATTCGCAAGCAGAAAACTATCAGACTCCAAACAGAATTATAACACGACAAAAAGAGAAGGTCTAGGTATGGTTTACGCACTGCAGAAGTTCAGACACTACCTATTGGGAAAACATTTTAAGATGTTTACAGATCACTCAACTCTAAAATACCTAGACAACAAGCAAGTGTTGGGGGGGGAGAATATGTCGATGGTTACTGTTATTTCAATAATTTGACTTCAAAGTAATAGTCAAACCAGGAAAACTGAATGCAGGACCTGACCACCTATCACAGGTCACAAATGGAGAAGAACCCATGAACTTAGAAGACAATTTTCTAGATGCACAGTTATTCTCAGTACATATTGTTGATGACTACTTCACAGAGATCATCCAGTACTTGAGCACAGGTACTGTGCCGCAAGAATATACCACCATACAAAAGAAGAACCTGGTAGTTCACGCAACCGACTATCAACTGATCACAGGACATCTATATAAAATGGGCACAGATAGAATTTTACGAAGATACGTGTTAGAGCACGAACAAACAAGAATTTTAGTAGAAGCCCATGAGGGATTAGCATGAGGACACTATGCAGGAAAAGTTACCGTGCAGAAGGTACTCCACGCAGGATTATGGTGGCCAACGATTCACAGAGACTCAAAAGAGTATTGTCAAGGATGTGATGTCTGTCAAAGGGTAGGCAAACCCAATAGAAGGGATGAGATGTCATTACGACTGCAAGTGACATTACAGGCATTTGATAAATGGGCAATAGAATTTTGGGACCAATTAACCCACCAGCCAAAAGAATAGGGGCAAGATATATCATCACCGCAACGAAATACCTAACAAGGTGGGCGGAAGCCACACCAGTAAAAGACTGCAGCGCAGAGACAGTTGCACACTTCTTACTTGAACAAGTAATTACTAGGTTTGGGTGCCCAAGAGTTTTGATGAGTGACCAAGGCATGCATTTCGTAAATAGAACCATGAGCACGATGCTCGAAGAGTTTGAAGTTCGCCACCAGAAAATTACACTGTATCATCCACAAGCGAATGGCACAGTAGAAGCCTTCAACAAAATTCTAGAGAACACACTGACAAAGATTTGTAACAACAACAGAGACGACTGGGACCTCAAAGTACCAGTAGTATTATGGGTGTATAGGACAACATGAAAAAATTTGACAGGGCATACACCATTCAAACTAGTCTATGACCAAGAAGCAGTAGTGCTATTAGAATTTTTAGTACCCAGCTTATGCGTAGCAGCTATCACACAAATGACAGAATGTGGCGCAATACAGGAAAGACTAAACCAGCTATTAGCAATGGAGGAAGACCGAATCCTAGTAGGATTCCATCAACAAGTGCAGAAGGCCAGAGACAAATCATGGCACGATCGACACATTAAGAAGAAGACTTTCAAGGAAGGAGATCTAGTATTTCTCTATGACAGCAAATCGTTTCATCACCCAAGAACGCTGAGAATGCATTGGTTAGGACCATACAAGATCAAATCCGTAACAAACGGTGGAGTTGTATAGTTAAGAGATTTAGCAAGTGCAGAACTCAGAGGAATGATCAACGGGAGCCGACTGAAGTTGTATAAGGACAGTCGACCACCCACCGCGCAGTTAAAAAAAAAAAAAAAAACTGAAAAGCGTAAAGTATGCCAGAGATAAAAAAATATATAGAACGCTCGAAACACGAATGTCGCAAAGATGAAGTACCAGCGGGAGTCATCATAGTTGTAGCTCAGTGCGCAGAAGGCACCTTTGTGAGCTAGGCGCCTTATCTATTAAACTTGTTCCAAGTGGACTGCAAGGATGTGTAGGACCTCGATACAGAATTCCATTACTAATGGTTGCTCACCCTCATAGCCTTCATGGGATGGTAGGAACTAGAGTATGTAATTTTTTGTACTAGACCACAGCCAGCAGGAGCGAGATATCTATTACTGAGATCCAGGCCATAGGCCAAGCATAAGAGGGAAAATGGAATCATTTTTTAAGCATACCTACGGAACATACAGGAAGTTATCAACAGATCATGGAGAATAACACCAGAGGTTGTCGCGCAATATGGGGACATCACTAACTTCTGGGCTACACGTCAAGTCATGTGGATACAACCAAGGCGGTATCTAGATAAATAGTGGCTACCAATGCATTATTGTATCACAAAAGGTGATATAGACATGGTCATCAGAGAATAGCCTAATGCATGGAGGATCCCATCCATTCCCTAGGAAGTACCAGAAGGACCCGCAAAAGGAGAGGCAGCGCAGGCGGAAACACAACCTCCGCAAATCCCACTACCCAAGAAACCAAGGACAGGCCAAAACAAGTTGAATCAAGCAAATGAAGGGTCAAAGAAGATAGGAACCTAGAAGGGGCAGAAAGCGACCACCGAACAGTCGAAGCACGCTAAAGGAGCGTAGGAGACCGCCCCAAATCCCATTAGACAGGAACCAAAGGGAACTAAGAGACCGGCTATACAGGTAGCAGGCGCGCACAAGAAATTAAAGGCGCAACGAGCATCATCGGACTATATGATCACGAAGGACGATGGGGAAATGATCCCCATAATGGTCCAGGATTGTCTAGAAGAATACTTCGATCACGTAGCACATCACAGGGATAAACTGCAAAAAGAGATGGCATAAATGGGACAGCTCCTCGGGAAACTCGGGGAGGCCCAGGGAGAAAGTATAAGCAAAGGCATAGATTCGTTGACAACAAAAACCAATGAGAGAGTGAAGGTAGAAGAACGAGACCCGGTCCTTCTGTCTTCTTTGTGAAAGGGCTCATCACCACGTTGCCCTGCCTCTACCATCCCAGCAACCATCTGATGGGCTCTTCAGCCCCATGGAGGTCCGAACTAATCATATCCCCATGTGTACCGGTCCACTGGTACCTGTCCGCCGGGTATGGTCCTTCACATCAAAGACTATGCCCTCCATGGGCTCATCAGTCCTAGGGATCATAGCAATGTCAATCATATTTCATCACTAAATTTATCAAATACATGCATGAAATCCCTAGCATGTCGTCTAAGAGCTCAAAGACATTACACAGATCTACTATACAAAGTTGAAGAAGACCAACAAAATAACCTATTGGGCTAATACCCACAAGAGATGGAAAGTTTCCTCAGAAGATCTTTCAAGCCATGTTTTATGAGGTGATGTGGTCTAGAGATGTACAGTCACAGTAAGACCAAGGGCAGGTGTTGTCTGTGGGTGCCTTTGTAGGAGGCGAGTTGTACCCATCATGGATGCATTTTTTCCAAGCCCTTTATTGCCTTTATTTTTCTTTTATTGCTTTTCTTTCTTTTTTACGTCAAGGTCTGACCAGAGGACACTGCCTTGGCGTGGTGACCAGAGCTGACAGTGTTACCCATTGGTATCTTCGCAGAGATAAGGTTGGATCGTGATGAGACCCCCTTTCTCTTGGCCATGCAACCAAAGGCCATTGCCCTAGCGTGGTGACCATATAATGGCAATGTCATACCGCTGGATACCTATGAACATAATGGGTCGACTCGTAATGAGACCTCACATCCTCTTGGTTAGGTCTTGTTTCTTTATTATTTTTCATAGGGTCCCTTTAGTTTCTTATCGAGAGGCCTTTTATTGCCTTCTCGGGGATCCCCTGGACGAAGCATCTCTAGGTTTCATTTCTTATGGATTTTATATTTTACCAACTGCTTTTACCCCCTAGGCCTTTAGCCCCTTCTTCCCACAAGACAAAGTGTAACCCTCAAAGGTCATCCTAATGGCTAGACTAGGGGAATGGGATGGATGTGCGGGAGATAAAATGAAAAATGATAGAATGGTGGGAGCGGACGATGGCTCTGCAAATCCCCTTTGGTGGCTAACCAAGACCCATGAATACAAGCTTTCTAAATCACCCCATCAATCACCCCAACAATGGTCAAGTGGATTAGTGTAAGATCCAAGCAGTCATCAGAAATGAAAGGAACCTAATGCATATATAAGAAGGTTATAACGATCAAACATGACACATACCATGATACCTTGGACCAATTACCTCATGGAGCAAGAGTCCTCTCCGATGCAAGTCCAAGCCGATGGTGATGGAAGTTGTTGCTGCTGACAGGACAAGTCTGGCGAAGAAGAAGAAAAATGGACCCTCCATGGCCATGCTCAGGTCAATCCTGCTCTCGGCACTTCATGTCTAGGACCTGTGGGCCTCGAGACATGATCTCCTAGTTATCCCTAGATATCGGGGATAACATCTGGCTCCAACTCCGGGACATGTGCTCACCATAGAGCGCATGAGAACCTCAACATCTCTGGCATAAACCCGCAGACCTGCTCACACTTGACAAGAAAGCATCAGCGACAAAAGGTGGGGTGGTATTGCCACCCCGCAACATAATACATGTATACATATGAGATAAAACAATCAAGATGCATATGATGAAACAAACAATAAATGCAGATAGTATAATACACAAAAAATGCCTACCTACCTATACTTTACCTGTGGAGTCAGGTTACCCCACCCTGGTGGGATTTGAGGAGATGCTCGCTGACGGGCACTGTGAACCTTCTTCCCTCCAGTGTAGATAGGTAATAGGAGTCATTAACTGACTTTCTCCTTACCTTAAAAGGGCCAAGCCAAAAACAATTGTCTTCTTTGATATTAGTAGGCTTCCCTTTATTGGCATCCCACATCCAAACCATGTCTCCCTCCTTGTACTCTTTGACTTTAAAATTGGTCATTCCTTGAATAACCCTGGTGTATTGTGTAGAAGGAGGTGGGTGGGATTCTGCTACAAAGATTTCCTGTTGTGAAGGACGGATCCGCACATCATTTTCCACCTTCTTTAGTATTTTCACAGTCTCTGATTTCTGAGCTTTGAGATCGCCAATGAGTTGTTGGTATTCTTCTTTCGTGGGCCATTCAATCTGACTCGAATTTTCCTCTTTTGTAAAAGGTGTATCTTCTAGAGAATGTTTATGAGTAGTTGGCCCATTTTTGTCACGTGCTTTGTCATCTTTGATGGAATCACTGGACTTTTTCTCATAGGTTGTAGTTACGGGTATATTCTAGATACAACCAATAGTTCCATGCTTCAATAGTCCATCTGATCCTTGGAAAAAGTTGTCATGTTTCTCTCTGATAGATGGTACCTTGATGACTTCTCTCAAAGGGATAGTCACAAGCATCTTGGATAATGCCCCTTCAAGATCAAAATTCAGATTAACCCTTTCAGCATTGGATGTTTTAGGAAAGATTTCATCCACGGGTGGGTTTTTTGTTTGGTCAGTGGAAGGTTGGTCCAATTTCTTTCTTCTATACACCTGGAGCTCTTATTTCTTTAGCTTCTCTTTTGATTCCTGGTCTAGTTTGTTTATCACTGCCATCCTGGCTGACCTAGATGCTTCTTTGATGGCCTCTTGATGCTCTTCAATAGTAATATTTATATGAGGGCCTTCTATGAAGTAATCTATATTTTTTACCTGTTGATGGTCACCACTACTGCAAGGACATTCATGTTCCCAATGTGCTTCACTGCATTGAAAACACCAAGGGTTTTCATCCATAATGATGGTGCTTGGAACTTTTATGTCTTTGAAAACATCTTTGTGCCCCTCAATGAAATTACTTTTTCTTTGTAGTGGATAGCCATCTTCGTCTGAATCTTCCGAGGTATCAGAGGCATCATCAGGAAAATCACCCCAATCTGTGTCTTCTCCTATCAAAGGAAAAGTGGGATAATCTTGAAAAAAGTATGGATCCATTGAAAAGGGTGCTTGTTCATCCGTCTCAGAATGATCAGTATGTAATAGTGTGGGAATCCCTTTAAAAGGTAATTGGTCATCTGAATCCTATTTTTTTAGAAAAGAGAATTCTAACATTTCACGAATCCTTTTGATCCTTTGCAGGATACAAGACATACTAATGCTTGGATCAGTTTCTTCAGACTTATCGGCTTCACTCATATCTTGATCTTCCAGAATCGGTGTGTCTAAGACAAACAAGGCATCTTCAAAGTTATGTTTTTTTTTTAGTGGCAATGCCCAAATCCTCAGATGGCTTATGTTGTATTGAGGCATTCAGAACATTGTTTTTATTTCAGAAAGTTGTGCTCCATTTCCTTTTGGGAGGCATGAGTCTTACTTCAAGAATTTCTAGGGGCTTAGGCTCAGCTTCAGGGACATCCTCATGACTAGATTCATTGGGATCATTATTGTGCAAGAGATTGACTTGATTGATGTAGTCTTCGAACTCAAGTTTTTGCTCAATCCTGCTAGCAAGCTCTTATGGTTCTTCTAGAGTCGAGGGTGATCAATCTTTGAGAGTAAACTGCAACACCCCTTCCAACGAGTTCAAGTAGTGTTGGAGGACAGCTTCTTCTGAGAAACTAGGCTTGACCTTCTTCAGTAAAAGGTTGAACCTATCATTGAAATCCCTAATGCCCTCACTAGAGGATTTGCAAATATTAGTGTATTGGGAGTAAAGGGAATCCATGCTTTCTTTTTCACGCCAATCTTTCTAGAAGGCTTGTTCAAGGTCTTCAGGGCTTTTGATGCTTCCTTTCGGGAGTGTTTTAATCCATTTTCTGGCACTTCCGATGAGTGAGCTCACAAAGAGCCTTAAGAAAACATCGGGATGTTCTTGTCCGGATAGGTGAAACTGGAAAGCATCACATAAGTCGGTCCAATGAGAGTTTCCATAGGATCCATCTTCCCCTGAGAACTTAGGTATCCAGGACTCGGCCTTCTTGGGCAGATCATGTAACCCCACTTGGGTGTTAGGTAAGCTTAAAGGACTAAAGAGTTCTTTATGAGACCATTTGGGAGAACTTACAGGGGTGACAGGATTTGTAGAGGTCATAGTAGCAAATGCAGGTATATACTGATGTCCACTACGAGTCGTCATTAGCTATTTGTGGAGTCGCCAGATGATTTGTTTGAAATCATCAAATAAAAGGGAAAAACACCCTAGTGGATTCGCCATGTAAGCTCGAAGATAAGGCTCTGAGGCAAGGCTTACCGAAAAGATTTGTCGTCTAAGGAGAATTGACTCAGTGTTCCCCGGCAGCGGCGCCAAAATGTTATCACTCAGTTTGTAGTCTAGGTCAAGTAGCTTAAAAGTAAAGGTCAAACTGGCATAATAGGAGCTTCCCCACTCACTGTCACCTCAATGGGGGGATCTTTCTATTTAGGGTGGCTAATCCCAAGGGAGACCTCCCTAGCAATCTGGGGTTTTGAAAGGCTAAGGTTTGAAGGATCAAGGTAAGTTTTCCCTTTCACAGATTACCACCAAGAAGATAGTCAAGATGAAGGTATTCCACAGAATAGGCACCTATTGGCGAGACAAGGCAACAATAAAACTAAAATGTGCAACAGTGGTTAGTACTTCATAAATTAATGACTATCAACAATTAATATACATGAGCATAAATAGCAGTAATTATTGACGAAGTCAATGATTGCAAAAATGACTATGACTTGTAATATTACTTCTTAATAACAGTGGAAATGATATAGCATTAATATAGATAACCAACCCTTGAATTAACACAACGCTTTAGATATCATCAAATCCTTACATATAATAGACTTGTTGCGTCACTATACTGAGGGTGACATCAGCTTAGTTCTAGGGTTAGTTTGATAGGCAAAGAGGTGGGCGTTTTCCAAATTAACCAATGAAAATTATCTACACATCAATGCCTATCATTAGATGACCTAGCCACAACTTTTATACCAGCCAAGAGCTTAAACCAGGCATGACGTCATCATCAAATTAGGGTTAGTGAGACGTTAGGGTTAGTAGGGTTTCAGATTTAAGAGGTTTGAGAGTGTTATTTTAGCACAAAAAGCTCAACGTTGGATAATTAGACTAGTGCCTTAGGGTATAATGGAGTCAAGGAGCAAG
>ML797448.1:310169-322528 GCA_009831015.1 Picea engelmannii
CTTTTGATTCCTGGTCTAGTTTGTTTATCACCGCCATCCTGGCTGACCTGGCTGCTTCTTTGATGGCCTCTTGATGCTCTTCAATAGTAATATTTATTTGAGGGCCTTCTATGAAGTAATCTATATTGTTTACATGTTGATGGTCACCACTACTGCAAGGACATTCATGTTCCCAATGTTCTTCACTGCATTGAAAACACCAAGGGTTTTCATCCATAATGATGGCGCTTGGAACTTTTATGTCTTTGAAAACATCTTTGTGCCCCTCAATGAAATTACTTTTTCTTTGTAGTGGATACCCCATCTTCGTCTGAATCTTTCGAGGTATCAGAGGCATCATCAGGAAAATCACCCCAATCTGTGTCTTCTCCTTTCAAAGGAAAAGTGGGATAATCTTGAAACAAGTATGGATCCATTGAAAAGGGTGCTTGTTCATCCGTCTCAAAATGACCAATATGTAATAGTGTGGGAATCCCTTTAAAAGGTAATTGGTCATCTGAATCCTTCTTTTTTAGAAAAGAGACTTCTAACATTTCACGAATCCTTTTGATCCTTTGCAGGATACAAGACATACTAATGTTTGGATCAGTTTCTTTAGACTTATCGGCTTCACTCATATCTTGATCTTCCAGCATCGGTGTGTCTAAGACAAACAAGGCATCTTCAAAGTTATGTTTTTTCTGAGTGGCAATGCCCAAATCCTCGAATGGCTTATGTGGGTCCCTTTAGTTTCTTATCGAGAGGCCTTTTACTGCCTTCTCGGGGATCCCCTGGGCGAAGCATCTCTAGGTTTCATTTCTTATGGCTTTTATCTTTTACTAGCTGCTTTTACCCCCTGGGCCTTTAGCCCCTTCTTCCCACAAGACAAAGTGTAACCCTCAAAGGTCATCCTAACAGCTGGACTAGGGGAATGGGATGGATGTGCGGGAGATAAAATGAAAAATGATAGAATCTTGGGAGTGGACGATGGCTCTGCAAATCCCCTTTGGTGGCTAACCAAGACCCATGAATACAATCTTGCTTAATCACCCCATCAATCACCCCAACAATGGTCAAGTGGGTTAGTGTAAGATCCAAGCAGACATCAGAAATGAAAGGAACCTAATGCATATATAAGAAGGTTATAACGATCAAACATGACACATACCATGATAATTTTGACCAATTACCTCATGGAGCAAGAGTCCTCTCCAATGCAAGTCCAAGTCGATGGTGATGGAAGTTGTTGCTGCTCACAGGACAAGTCTGGCAAAGAACAAGAAAGATGGGCCCTCCAGGGCCATGCTCAGGTCAATCCTGCTCTCGGCACTTCATGTCTAGGACATGTGGGCCTCGAGACATGATCTCCTAGTTATCCCTAGATATCGGGGATAACAGGAACCAAAATTCCTTCATGTACCTCTAAATTCTGCAATAAATGTCGATGCAAACAATTTTCTATTAGACAAAATATATACACAATTTTGAAAAAGAATGCATAATTTTTTTTTCTCTTTAACGCCACTAGTCATCTTCTTTTGAGTTGACTGTAAAATTTCCTATCCAAGTCAAATTTCTAGGTTGATAAATGGATTATCCCATCAAAGAACTCTCGAGTGACTACTTTCTTGCTCAATTATGATCTCTTAGTAGAAATTTATAGCCATTTTAATATTGTTAATTTATCCATTTTTGTGCGCTTTTCTTCTAGGTGCAATTTACTCCAGACACCAACTTTTGTCACTTGTAGAAGTAAATCTTCCAAAAAATAGGGAAACTTGTGTATGATACATAGATAATTACAATGGCAGGGAATTCATAAAAACTTTCAATTTGTCAATCCAATTCTCCAATAAAAAACTGCAACAATCTAGAAATGACAACTTCGTCCATTTTCACTCATTTTTTGTGAAGAACCAAATATCAAAATAGCATAAAATCCTCATAATAAGTACTCAACACCTTGACAAAGAGAGAAATTCATATAATAAGCCTCTTTGAGGGGGAAACCTCCTTATACATCATATGAATTCACAAATACTAAATGATTCCAAATGAAAAGGTCTCCTTGGTATATATAGGATACTAGGAGGTACAATTACAATTATTGGACCCAAGCTGACATAAATAAAATAAAAATATTAATGTAATATGCCCCAATTAAGGGGTAATGTGCCATGATTTAGGGGTTAACATAACCCTCCCCTTCAGAAAAGTGTTGTCCTCAACGCTTGAGTAGTTCTAGATGCTTCTGTATAAAAGACTCATCTTCCCACGTGGAATCTTCAGCAAGTAGTTTCTTCCACTTAATGAGATACTCTAAAATTGATCTATTCCTCAGCTGGCGAATTCTCGTGTAAGTCATAGCTTCAGGCTCCAATATGATTTTTCCTTCCTTTTCAAGTTCTAGCAATATAGTTGGAACTGGGATCTTGTCACCTATAACCTTCTTTAAGCATGAAACATGGAAAACTAAGTTTACTCACAAAGATGTAAGTAACTCCAATTTGTATGCCATAGTACCAATCTTTTGCAACACCTTATAAGCGCCATGGTACTTTAGTGGTGATTTATTATCCTTCTTAGCTTGCTTGAGGGACATATGTTTGTATGGTTGTAGTCTTAAAAATACCCAATCCCCTACTTCAAAACTTCTTTCACTACGATGTTGATTTGCTTGTTGTTTCATGTGATTTTGTGCCATGGTCAGGTTGTCCTTTAAGAGTTGAAGAACTTGTTGTTGATGCTCGATGTGATCTTCCACTGCTTGAATTTTAGATTTTTCTTTTAGAGAAGAAGTGATGGATGGTGGGTGATATCCATAAAGCGCATAAATGGTGTCATTTTTGTTGAAATATGAAAGGAAGTGTTATACCACCATTCTACCGAGGGTAACCACTTGAACCATTGTGTTTGTTTATCAGAGACAAAGCAACGAAAGTAGCCTTCTAGACATTTGTTCACTATCTCAGTTTGTCCATTAGATTGAGGATGATAAGATGAGCTATGAGCCAATGAGTACCCAAACAAGAAAATAATTTTGTCCAAAAATGTCCAGTGAAGATGGGATCTTTGTCACTTACAATAATCTTTGGGCTTCCATGTAGATTTTGAATTGTCCCCATGAATGCGGTAGAAACGGTACTGGCTTTGAAAGGATGAGAGAGTGCACAAAAGTGTGCGTACTTGGTAAACCAAACATTCTGCCACAAACCTTTGAACATCAATTCTAAGGCTATCCCAAAAAGATTCCCTCTTGACCCTGTGATAGGTTTTCAAAAATCCCGAGTGCCCTCCTACTAGAGAGGTGTTCAATTCCAAAATTATCTTTTGTTTGAGTTGGGATTTCTTACATAAATATAAGCGATGTTTGTACCATAGTGAATCATTTTTCCATGTAAGTGTATCAGATGCACTAGAATCATGTTGTAACATTTGAATGAGAGTCCATACTTCTTCGTCATTCTTCCATTCATCCCTTGCTTATGTTATCCAATCAGGTTGGATGATAGAGATAGCATAGAGAAATGTCTCAACATCTTCATCCTTTCTTGAGAGTGCATCTGCCACAAAATTTTGCTTCCCTTTTTTGTAGATGATTTCAAAGTCATAACCCAACATCTTCGTCACCCATTTTTGTTGCTCTTTTCAAGATAGTCTTTATTCCAAGAAGTATTAACACTGTCATGATTTGTTTTGACCTTGAAGTGCCCACCTATTAGGTAAAGGCTCCATTACTTCAATGCATGTAGTATTGCCATAATTTCCTTTTCATAAACAGTTTTGTGTAAGTCCCTTCCCTTAAGTGGCCAATGTTCAAAATCAAGTGGCCTTCCTTCTTGCATTAGAACAACACCAATGTCATTTCCTGAGGCATCACATTCCACAATAAAGGTTTTTATGAAGTCTGGTGTGGTCAAGACAAGAGCTTTGTACATTGCCTCTTTAAGTTGTTCAAAAGCTTGAGTTGCCTCTGGATTCCATGAAAATGCATCCTTCTTAGTTAATGCAGTTAAAGGTGTTATTATTCTTCCATATTTCCGAACAAACTTGTGGTAGTAACTCGTCAAACCCAAAAATTCTCTAAGATTATTCAATGTTTTGGGAATCGACCATTCCATCATGGATTTAATCTTGTTAGGGTCTACCTTGACACCTTCATGAGATACAATATGACCCAAATACTCTACCTCCTTCACCCCAAAATAACATTTGGACGATTTGGCATATAGTTGTTGCTCCTTTAGTAGTCGTAGCACCCTGTCAACATGTCGAACATGATATTCCCAAGACTTTCTATAGATTAGTGTATCATCAAAAAATACTAACACAAATTTTCGAAGGAAGGGCTTGAAAATGGAACTCATCAACCCTTGGAATTGACTTCGTAGGGCCTAAAGGCATGACCAAATATTCATAATGGCCTTCATGATTTATGAATGTTGTTTTTGGGATATCTTCTTCCTTCATTCTAATTTGATGGTTCTCTAAATGGAGATCCAACTTTGTGAAGTAGATTGCTCCATGTAGTTCATATAACAATTCATCAATGATGGGAATGGGAAACTTATCTTTAATGGTGATCTTATTGAGCTCTTTATAAACTAGACACATATGCCATGAGCCCTCTTTATTGAGTACCGTTACCACCGGTGCAGAGTAAGAAATTTGGCTATGTCTAATAATTCTAGCCTCTAACATTTCTTTAACCATACGCTCAATTTCACTCTTCTGGGCATAACGGGATCTGGAAGACCTAATGTTAGGAGGAACACTCTCAGGAATTAAGTGAATAGCACGATCATGATCGTGAGTGGTTGGAAGACCTCTAGGAATATCTTCAAATACTTTGGAATGCTTATCAATGATCCCTTGGAGATCTACGGGAACAGATGGCTTAGATGTTTGAACATATATTGAGCATAGTTGTACAATTACACCTTGATGTCTCTTTTTCAATAATTTTGACATGCCATTAGAGCTTACCACCTTATTGGGTTTCCCTGTGATACCCCTCAACTCAAAATCCTTTCCTTCCAATGAAAATTTCATGAAAAGTTTTTGAAAATTAAAATTCATTGTTCCCAATGATTGTAACCTTTGGACCCCTAGTATGACATCAACACCACCCATAGGTATAACAATCATTGGACTATTCATTACATATTCCCCCATAGTAAGATTGATCTTATGGAATTTTCATGAGCAATTGATAGTTCCTCCATTTGCAATCATTACTTGAAACATTAGCGTGGGATATATAAAGCAATTGATATCTTTGGCTAATTTACAGTGAACGAAATTATGAGTACTACCATAATCAATTAGCACTATTACCTTTTTCTTTTGTATATATCCTTCGATCTTGAGGGTTTGAGGAGTGCTAATTCCAGCCAATGCATGACATTATATGGTGGGAGTCATCTCTTTAGAAGAAATTTCTTCTACATATTCATCTTGTTCTTGTTCTTGTTCTTCTTCCTCTTCACAAACTATGTAAAATAATTTCTTTTCACCACACTTATGTCCCTTACTGTACCTGTTGTCACAATTAAAGCATAAACCTTTTGCTTTTCTTTCCTCCAATTGTTGAGGTGTCAACCTTGTAGGTTGAGGTGGTTTAGAAGAAGGAACATTATTCTCTCGATAGATGTTAAGGGTGGTCCTTCTAATAGCCATTGCCATGTTTTTACTTTCAACATTTCTTGCCACCCTAAATGCATTCTCCAATTATTTGGGTTCCCAAAGGTGAACCTCATGTTAAATGTAATCCTTTAAAGTTCCTATGAAGACATCAATTAAGTGTTCATCTGGAATATTTGTTACCTTTATATTCAATCTTTGGAAGTTCTCAATGTGCTTCACAATTGAACCCTTTTTCTTAAGATTATCAATTGGATGAAGAAGGTATTGCTCCTTGTATCCTCATAGTGTGCTATCATTTCTTCCATGAAACTTGTCCAAGTGACAAGTGATTTGTGAAAACAAATCCATCGATACCACACAAATTGATTAGGTTCTAAATATAAAGATGTAATTCGTACCTTTTGTGTGTGTGGCACATCGTGTAGATCAAAGAACTGCTCCATATGGAGTATCCATGTGATTGTATCCTTGCCATCAAACTTCCTCATATCGATCTTAGGAAAGTGGTTGGTCTTCAACCCAAAGTTGGAGTTTCTCCAGTCTTGATTCATCTTCCTTGTGTCCTCATCATGAATTTCATGGGATACATTATCACTTTTAGGTGGCCTCTCTATTAGCAACTTTTTCAACCCTTCCATGATCTCCCCTTTTAAGCCAACCATCTTAATATCCATCATCAATCCTAGCTTAGCTTTAGTTGAATCGATCATCCTTTGTAGTTCATCTTTTGTTACTACCTTCTTTTGTAAATCATTCATGTCCTTGCGCATTTCTTCACCTTCATCGAGAGTCCAAGTAGGACTGTCTGGGGGCTTATTTGGTGTAGAAGTTCCCTTTTTTGGTGGCATGTTGGCCAAGTATCATTACAAGGTAGGAATTCATAATTGGATTAGGAAGAGGTCCTCAGAGACAAGGGAGTGTTAGGTGCTATAGCTCTCTGATATACATGCGGGGTCCAACAATATTACTTGGACCAGTGTCTCGGGGCAATAACTAAGGAGGCTTGACCATGCCCTTAGTCATACTATCCAACTACCCATGTACTAGATAGTGATCTCCCTGAGTGTTGTTATCAGCGTACTATAGCAACAAGATGACTAAAAGGTTTACTCGGTTGGTATCAAGATTCTAGGGGGTCTCCCCATATATTCAAGGTACGTGGTATCTCAAATCCATAGTAGTGATGTCTAATGCATAATTGTTTGAAAGGGGCCTTTTGATATACTCTAGGTACGTGGAAGAACCACATTGTCCCCGGGTTGTAGCGCTGACAAGTAACGAAAACTCCTACATTTAGAGACGTCAGAATACGTCTGTACCTAAACATCCCTTAGATTCTCCCAATTTTATGTGATACTCCTTTTATCCCACTTTATTCCACTTTTTGAATCACCCTAATTGGATCTTCTAGTCAAAATATATGCAAATTTCCAAAAAAAAACCGCACCTTTTAAAACCCTGATTTGGAGATTGTTCTGCTAGCCGAACTTTCTTCTATTGTAGCTCTACAATTTCATCCCTTTTAAGTCTAAAATTTTGGCCTTAGGTAGCGTAATGTGTCTTCTTTCCAACCCACAGGTTAGACAAATATTGGATTCTCCAAGAGAATTTTATGATAACTTTCCCAAGATGTGCTGATTTTTTTCCCTTTCAGGAGAGCGAACTTGTACAGCCTACCATGTGTCACTATCTTCACTTAAGAACTTGAAATTTTCTCCAATAAAACTTAGGTCCGTACCCTAACCAACAGAATAGGTCTCACTCAATTTGGAGGTATGTAGCTTCATATATAACAGTTTTCCCAAGAACACATGTTTTAGACTGAAATCTAGACCAGCCAAAAACCCTAATTTCCTAAGAGAATAAATTTCATAGTACAACTAATAAAGGGATGAAATTTGTACACAATATGCTTCACTATCCTTCCTTCATAATGTAAAAATTTTAGAACCTGAAACCAAACCAAAATAAATTGGGAGCGAAAATTCCAAGAAGACATGTTTCAGACTAGTTTCAGGACTAGTAAAAAACCCTAACTTGAACATAATGTATCTCCAAACATATAACGAACACAGATCTGAAATTTGGACCCAAGTTATATCTATATGTCTTCTCTACATGATAGAAATTTCAGATCCCGAAACCTTCCAAAAAAAAAAAAAAAAAAGTTGTAGTGAAAATTCCAAGAAGACTTGTTTTGAAGAAGCCAATCTCGAGGATTGTTTATCTCTCATACCAAATGTTAAGAACCAAATATCAAAATAGCATAAAAATATTAGAATAAGTACTCAACGCCTTGAAAAAGAGAGAAATTCAGATAATAAGCTTCTTCGAGGGGTTAACCTCCTTTTACATCATATGGATTCACAAATACCAGATGATTCCAAATGAAAAGGTCTCCTTGGTATATATAGTAGACCAGGAGGTACAATTACAACTAATGGAACGAAGACAACATAAATAAAATAAAAATACTAATGTTATATGCCCTAATTAAAGGGTAATGTGCCACGATTTAGGGCTTAACATTTTTCCAGAATTAGAATTTTCAGCCAAACTAGCTATCTCCTAAACTGTTCACTTTTGGAAAAATTTCAATAAACCGAAGTTTTTTGTCTTGATGAGTATACAAAATTTTGAGTAAATAATTTTTTCCGACTTTGTCATTTGGGGACCCTTTTACCCCTCTAAAAATCCCAAAAATCCCCAAAATGTGGCTCGAAACAATGTATCTTTCCCTATTTTAGCATCCCCATTCCAAACCCCTCATGATTTATTTAGTTCCTTCATGGGTTATTTCCATTCCTGCTTTCTAGACTCTCTCCAAGAATTTCACCTTAATCAAGACCTCTACCAATGATCTAGACCTGGATATTTAAAAACCGCTAAGTTGCAATTTCTAACAAATCCAAGAAGAAATGGACAATGGCCCTCTGACATTTTTGTAAATCTCCTCACTTTGAAAAAATCCCAAAAGTTTCATCTCGATTAGACTTAATCTGCTCAAGTTATGGCCAAAATAAGAAAATGGTTCCAGACTTGTTGTTTTTGTTTATACTATGGAACAATTTTTCCTACATGGCATCTTTGTTATTGTGGATGATGATATGGAATTTTGGGTCCATGTGGCAACATGAGGTGATGCCACATCAACCCCTTGGCCACCCTAGCCCTACCAGTCATATTTCATCACCTTCTTTACCTTTATTTCATAAATTAAATTATATTTTGGGCCCCACCTTACTCGAATTCCCACCTGACACATTTTTGACCACTAATGGGACAGGGGTCCCACCTCTTCTATCAAACTTCCACATGGAATTTGTTCATTAGCTGTAGATATGGGAGGGTCCCATCCCACACCCTTTTTCCTTAGGCATGCATAACTTGCATACCCCTATATCCAACAGTGGATATCAGAGGATGATCAACGACCCACATCAATCTCGCATCGCCAACATATGCGAGGGTTAACATCCCTTTGTGATGTGAAGGGTGGTTTTTTCCCACGATATATGGCACTGTCCCTTTGGCTTTGCATTGCCAAAGACCTTATGGAAAACCACCATGGAACCATGTGATACCACTTACTGCTCTGCTTCAATACCACTTGTGTTATTGACTGCCACTCCATCGATACCACTATGCCACTGACTGCCACCGTGGACATGCCACCTGTCACTCAACCATTGGTTGTGAGGCTGGGTGGGTCCCATCCTTTATCCTAGGTGCAAGAACTTTCTAGCTCCCAAATCCGATGGTGAGGATGATCATAAGATCAATGACCCACGTCATTTTCGCATCGTGAACTTGATCGGGGGGTTGACTACACCTCACGATGCAATACCGCTTACCTCCCAACTACACGTGGTGTCATCCCATTGGCCTCGCATTGTAGAAGAGCTATGGAAAACCATTTTTCTCACGGTGTGAAACCACTTATGGTTTTGGTCAATATTGTGGCCTTTCGCCCCACCACGATGGTATGCCACCTCACCACCAGTCCTGCCATCGTGCCATGAACTGCCACCATGGTAGTCCAAGTCACCACCACGTGGCCTCCACGTCATGTACGAAACAATACACATATTTTCCCCAATTTCGATTTTTTTTTCACAATTGCAAACAATTTTCGCATAGGCCACCATGGAAGCTCTAAAATTAAGCTTCCTACGACCAATTCTAGCCCTGTGCATGTCAATTCGACTATTGCACCTAAAATTCGACACTTTTGTGTCAATTCCTCAACAAATTCCACTTCATAAATTGAGGTTTTTTCCCAATTTCACCCCTTTTCACTCTAGCTACTTTGTAATGTCCAAAATTTGTCCCATTAAAGGCCCAACAATGCTTAAACTGATGTGAAAATTGGGGATTTTAACCCTAGGATCCATTCCTTAATTTCCCATGAATTTCCCCCAATATCTTTTAAACAATTTCGACCATTAATTTGCAAACATCCTTTGATCTTAATTCAACAATTCAGCTTCTGCGTTCTAAGTCTGGCCCATGCAGGCTCAATGTTTGAACTTGAATATCTGATACCATTCTATAACGTTCCCCAACTTAACTAAGGAACATTACTATGCAAAATACACATAAAAATAGAAATTATCTGCTAATTCATTTTCTTGTAGCTTACCAACCGCAAACTATGCACATGTTTAACTAGATTCTAATGCTCGTAATCAAATGCATCTACAACATTCTAAATGCACATGAATGTATCTAATAAATCATCTATAACAAAACATAAAACCATTCTCATTCACAGAGTAAAATGCACAACCATAAGACTCTTAACAAACTCAGATAATAGATGAACACATATCTTTAAAAGAGAGTTTGTGTAACTAGTTTCTTGGGAAGGACATTCCACCCAACCATAGACTTGTTGTTCCAGATATCAACAACAAGTCACCCCCGAGCTAGGGCTAGGAATCCACAAAACAAGGGTGCCTTTGATAGTCCCCTCATAGCTAAATAACCCATAACCCATTGATATTCTCCTACATATATCCTAAATTTCCTCCAGCTCTCTTCCTCTTGACCTACCCAACCCAAGGAATGTACCCATTCACTACTCTCAGCCCATTGAGTGTCCCATTCTTTATCAGGGTCTCTCTGGCACATGTAACCAAGAATCTCTCTGCTGAGAACTCAAGGGAACTCATTGCCAAGAAAACTACTAGGAAAAAAACAACAAACACTTGTTGGTACAATGCAACTCATACATGAGCTCACTCTTCAGGTCTGACAACTGAGTTCTTCATTTTTCATCTCCAAAACGCTCCAAAAATGTTCCAACATGCTCCTGAATTTGCCCAACCTCCTTGCTCTAGCTTTGGTGCTCTTTTCCCCTTATTGTTCATGCCCAAACTAAATGTGAAAAACTGTATATTCTCCTCATACGAATTTCCTCTATTTTCCCAAGACAAATGACTTCTCACTTTGCCCAATGTTGATTATATTGCAACCCCATGCTTCCAATAACTATGGAAGTGGCTTCTACACCCACCTCGTGACAAGTATTCATTGATTGGTCTCTCATACACTCAAACAAAAAATGCATGTTTCCTCAAATGATAATAAAATTAAGAAATATGGGTTTGAATTAATACCCATAAACCATTTCCCCCTTTGGGCCCCTCTTAGACACTCCCAGTCATCCCCTCTCTCTTGTGGATTAATTAGCCCCCATCTCTATCCATATTCCCAGCAGCTGGTATCACATTATTTTTATTTAAATAAAAAAAATACATTTCACATATTACATCACTTGGCCATAGCCATATTCATATCTAAATTATGCATTAATTAAACTAGGAATTATAGTGGGGATGTTACAATACTCACTTGACAATGTTTACAACTCCATGACTCACGATGCACTCACACCCTATGGCTCAAAATAAGTTTTCTACTAAGATTTCAATCTTTTATACAATAATACAATTGTTTGAAGGAGCCTCACATATCTACTCAGCCATTCCAAATTGTTTGTCATCTTTAACCATAAAGGTTCGTGCATAATATATAGGTAGGTACTTTGGTGATCATTTATGATTACGCAATTTCTCTTTCTACATCATTATTCAATGATCTTTGGGTTAAATGTTTAAGGGTATTTTCAATGCTCCCATGAAATCCAGTGATAAACTTTGACTTGAATGACAAACATTGATCTTAATATTGTAATTTCCCCAACATTTTGCTCCACATAGGCATACATGTCTCATTTTCCAAAATAATAATGCCATGTCAACATCCATGCTTCAATTCTCTAAGATTTTGCTAACCCCTCATTACTTTGTGCTAGACTAACTCATGCCCTTGTGCCCAACTTTCCACACATAAGTCAAGATTTTATATTAACATTTCCCACAAAAGGTCATTTTTAAGACTTGCACTGCATGTTGTCTTAAGAGTCACATTATCCCTTCATGCACTTATGAAAGTTCATTCACATTCTAAAGCTTCAAATTAACATTAAACAATTTATTAAAGACAAAACTTTGTCCCAAAGGTCTACATGTGTTTGAGAAGGTGAATCCACCACTTATCCACTTTCAAGGTGCAAAACTCCATGAAAGTGGTGTTTGAGGTGGTGAATCCACCACTTATCCACTTTCAAGGTGCAAAATTTCATGAGAGTGGCTACATCAATGAGTAAGGATGCAATGGAAAATGATCACTTTCACTAAAACCCTTGAGGAGTAATGTATGACCTTTAA
>ML797448.1:323497-341286 GCA_009831015.1 Picea engelmannii
CCTTGGTGTGTTTTCTCCTTCTTAGCTCAACAACAAGGATAAAAAATGGCTAGGTTATAGAATAATAGTAGTAGAGTGTTGCTATGGCAAGGCTCTATCTATCTTCAACAAAATCAAATGGCTCAAAATCTTGGTAGGGACATGAGACAACGACCTTTAGCATGTGCTTGTCACCTAGGGTTTAATTAAGCAAATTATAATAATAAATGCAAGAAAACAACACTACAACCATTCAATCAAGAAGTTTTGTAGAAATTCACTTACATTTAACCAAGAAATCACATAGCAAAACCCTAGTTGTAATACCTTCCACCAAGAGAAATGCCAAAAATGCCAAGAAAAGTCTTCCTTCATCAAGTGCTAATTTCCCCCTCACAAGTCACCACCGAGCATAAAGTCTATCTTATAGCCAATAAAGGTGAAAGAGAACCGGAAGTAGTAACTAATAAGAGTACATGCCTGAGACAAAGCAACAATGAAACTATATGTGCAAGCTTGCTTGTTGGTTAGTACTTCATATAATCAATGAATTTCTAATAACAGGCAATTGATAAACGATATTATTGTTGAAGCAAATCAAAGTTGTACAATGGCAATGATTACTTCACAATAAATGTTAACGAAGCTTCACAATAAACAGTGTCAATTTATCATCAATGTAACAATGCTTGAAGCAACGCTTTAGCTAGTCATTCAATTGCTTTAAAGACAAATAGATGTTCTAATGTATATGTTTATAGCACAAGTAGAAGGTAGCAACAATAGGGTTTGAAGATTAGTCTATGCTAGGGTTAGAATAGTTAGTAATTGCTCAAAGTGTTTTTTTGTTTGAAGTTGTATCAAGTCACTCAAGGAATAAATTCTTAGACCAGTGCGCTACTAGGGCATATGGAGTCAAAAGAGGCCGCAAGGTTGAAGGGCTGAAATGATAATGAAAGACCAAAGACAAGACGGGTAAGTGTTGAGGTGTTGCTAAAGCAAGGCCTCAACAACGAAACCCTAGGGGAGATAGGCTCACCAAGGTGTAGAAACACTAGGCCTCAATGCTCTCTCCTCCTTCTTTAGCCCAATGGCAATAATAAAACGGCTAGCTTGAATAATGATTGATAAAGTCTAAGACAAGAGAATTTGTAAGGGATGTGTTGCTAAAGCAAGGCTTCACTAGACAAACCCTAGGGAAAACGACTCACCAAGGTGTAGAAACCCTAGGCCTTGGTGTGTTTTCTCCTTCTTAGCTCAACAACAAGGATAAAAAATGGCTAGGTTATAGAATAATAGTAGTAGAGTGTTGCTATGGCAAGGCTCTATCTATCTTCAACAAAATCAAATGGCTCAAAATCTTGGTAGGGACATCAGACAACGACCTTTAGCATGTGCTTGTCACCTAGGGTTTAATTAAGCAAATTATAATAATAAATGCAAGAAAACAACACTACAACCATTCAATCAAGAAATTTTGTAGAAATTCACTTACATTTAACCAAGAAATCACATAGCAAAACCCTAGTTGTAATACCTTCCACCAAGAGAAATGCCAAAAATGCCAAGAAAAGTCTTCCTTCATCAAGTGCACCTCAAAATTTCAGCCAAAAACCCTAAGAAGGGCCCAAATTTTAGACCTCACTAATGAGTGAGTGGAAGATGATGATCATATGAAGGTAAACAACCCTCAATATACAACATACCAATGACCTAAATTACAAATTAGGTCATCAAAAAGGTCGACAAGGCCAAAATACAAAAATCATATTGTTTTACATTAAATGTCATAAATGAAACCCTAATCAAGCAAAAAGTGAGACGTCATCCCCTTTCTAGGGTGACGTTAGCCCTTTCTAGGGAAAATGCAGCCTCCTGGAGGAAAACGTTAGCCCTCCTTGGGCTTCTCCAAGCTGCCACACGTACCACACTGCCATAACTGTATCCCCAAGACGTCCATAATGTTGGATGATGTCATGGGCATGCTGGATGAAGTCATGGGCCTTCCAAGGCCAACATTCCTATGGAGAGGGCTCATCCCCCTTAAGTAAGGCTCTGCCAGGGTGCCTCTGTGGAACGTCCTCCTCTTCTCCGATGCAAACTCCTATGTCCTATCTCTGCCCACTGTCGAGGTCTCAACATCCATCTAGTGGGCTCTTCATCCCCATGGAGGTCTGAACTGATCATCTCCCCATGTGTACTTGTCCAACATGGTACCTGTCCATCGGGCATGATCCTGCACATCAACAACTACACCCTCCATGGGCTCATAAGTCACAGGGATCATAGCAATGTTAATCACATCTCATCATCAATATTATTAAACATGTGCATAAAACCCCTTTACCCCAGTCTAGTGCTCAAAGACATTATACAAGTCTGCAATGCAAGTTTGGAGGAAGTGCCAGGACGCCCTATTGGGCTAGTGTCTACTGGAAAAGGGATGCTTGTAATGATCCCAAGCCATTATGCAAGGATCATCACGGTTTTGGTGTCTTTTTAAACCTTTACTGGTTGTGGTATTTTGTCAAACACTTTGCTTACAATTATTCTTAGGGTTTTACTGATGTGTGTATATGTGTGTATGCAGCTATAAACAAGAAGATATAACCATGGAACATACCTCAAACATATGCAATATGATAGACAAGCCAAAACATCTCAAATATGATTTTATTCATGAAATAGAGGAACCTGCTACAATGAAGATGCCGATATGGAATGCTCAACAAATGGCTCCAAGATAGAAGTATGAGTTGCTACAAAAAAACTCTCGACAATACAAAATAAGCCCCCAAAGGTTGGATAAGAGATGAAGAACAATACCCAGGTAGATCTAGCCGTATGAAGTGCAGAAGCCCTAACTGGATGATGCCACGTTCTGCTGAAATGTTGAAGCTCCTCAACAATTCAGCCCTACTGCCAAATGTGTCCAATCACCCCAAGAAAGATGCCAAACAGTAGATCAGGCGATGGCAAGAACAACCCAGGTGCCTAAATCTCCAAGATCCCTCTCAAACCCTATGGATCTGAACCTCCTCTAATGTATGGTGCGCCCTTCTGGATGGTTGAAACCCTAATAATTCAGCCTCTCTCCTAGAGACCTCCAACAGCTTCACCAATCCACTAGAATGATAGATCGGGGCACGACAATGAAAACCCAAGTGCTCAATTAGGCCAAATGTCGGCTAGATCCTTAGATCTAGCTACCCTCCAAATAATGGTGCGCCCTCCTCTTGGGAAATCATCCCACTGTCAATACAAATAAACCTGTCGTTGAAATGCCTCCGGAAACCACCAAGAATGATGCTAAGACACCTGCAAGGAAAACCCAATACCTGGAATTCTCGAAATCACTTCTACTCAGCTAGAATGAATCCTCCCTCAATGGATGGTTCGCCCCACTTGTTGGGAACCCTCAACTGGTGTGCCCTCTCTATCTGCCCATGTAACTGATGTATAATCCTCCTTCCATTGAGTAGATCTAGAACTAGAATGGTGTGGGAGTGTATTGCATCTCTGAGACCAAGTTTGGGACAAGCTAGGTGGAATCTTTCACCCCCGAATCCTCCTCTAGGGTTTGTTAAGTCAAAACCCTCAAAACCCCCAATGTTGGGCTCACTAGCTAAAGCCAGATATCAAAAGATAATCATACATGAATGTATGAGTAGAGACCCTTGCCTTTCCTTTATACCTTTTTCTCTCCTTGTCCCTCCAAAGTGACTTTCATTTTATTAATATTTAATTAATTAATTAAATCACTTTAATTAATTAATTAACCTTTTTACCTCTGAAAAACACCTTATCTCTCCTTGTGGCTTCCTTAGCCACTGAAAGTCACTTCTCACCATCCCATCCTGTAGTGTTTCTTCTCCCAATTCTAATGAGCTATTACACTGAGAGGTTCCTCCAAGTAATGTGCCCAAAATGACCTCTTCAGTGAATTCAATTAGCTTATAGCTCAAAATAGTCAAAATCATGGAAATCGTTGGAATGCAACGGAACCAAATCCAACCTGTGCAGAATGGCTCATAATGATGGAATATGATGAGTAATGCAAGTTGGACCCCACAATGCCTCTCAATAACCCATGTACTCGCTATAACCTCCATCTGGCTACTTTGGTCATCATAAACCTCTGCACTGTGATGATGTCCCAAAGTGGGGACATTACAGTCCTCCCTGCTAGAAAATTGCTTGTCCTCAAGTATAATACCAGGATCCCATGTCCACTTGTGGGATACACAGTAGAACCCCTCCAAAGATGAACAATCACACATGCTGCCCCCTAGGTCCCATATCAAGACATGAACTACTAGCTCCTGGGACGCATAGTCCTGAAATACATCAACTTCGGAAGTCTCCTGCATATGACACATGGCCTCATCTCAGAATGAATCCATCCTCCAAGTCTCTACCAAGATCCAAATGACCTCCAACAACTGCTCATGTTGATGCACGAATGAGGTACTGCAAGATCTCCTTGAGACACCCGCAAGAGATGTGTTCCTCTCAATATTGAAGCTCAATGGAAAGTTAGAGTAACTTTCACGTGCAATGGTACACTCTCCCTTGTCAGTCAGTGAAATGCTCAATCCTGCAATCCCTGGGTCCCATGCTAACCTCTGTCAAAGATCACCCTGTTGGCCATGTACTACTCTGACCATGACTGTCTACCCCCTGCATACATTATGAATCCTCCTCTCCTAGGTCCTCCAGCTAAAATACCTATGACCATTGGACCTGTTGTCCAGAAACTATATTAGTGAATACACTTCTGTAGAAAAAATACCTGTCCAAACATCTCCATGCCCTATCATGATGATCAAGCAGAAGAAAAGGTCTCGCCCCATAGGACAAGTACCTGCAGGCCAACTCCAAACCAAACCAAGGTGGGGTCTGTGGCTCCCTGGCACAACCTGGGTCAACATGAACAACCTGCTAACAAAATGGATTCCCATGTCCCATGGCAAACTTGGAAGTTTATCACTTCCAATCTCCTCTAATTGCTCCTGTGTGAGATTGATCACTGTCATAAGCCCTATGTGCTCATCTACTATCACCTGGCCCATGATGCTCTCTATCACACACCAAGTCTCAACTGGTTGTCTATGATGATCCATCTCTATCTGGCTGGATGTCGTAAAGATACTCATGTCAGGTGGCCTCGGCCTAGGCACTCCCCATGCCCTCTGCCATTGTCTATCTATCCTCATGTTTTTGTCCATGATAAAAGTATTGGGAAAAGGTAACAGAGACGTCTGTAGCTGACGGTAGGGCTGAAAAATACCACCTGCCTCGGTCAATCCCAAGGACTCGACCAAGAGCATGTCTACATGTGCACCTGATAACTGCTCGCCTATAGCCCTCACTAAACCCTAATCATCAGGTACAACCAGAAGTAACTCTCCCAACTACTTGTAAACCAATCTCCATCTTCTATCACCCACGCAACTACTGAAACGATGAAGGTGATATCTCATAACCATATGTTGTTGCAAAGGAGTGGCCTCTGCATTCTCCCCTAAGTGTATCTCCTCCCTGCAAGGCAGTACACCCCTCTAAATCCCACCATACATCTCGGCATGTACCTGTGAGCTATCAATAATCATTGTATGCTTCGGCATACTCATATCATCTCCTGTAGACTCATGCTACATCATAGATCTTGGGCATACTGCTAGATCAACCTCTACATGGAGGTCAACCGCTCTCGGAACACAAATGGAGGTGTCCTCCATCAACTGGTGCTCCTCTGCTAGATCACCAACATCCTCTATCAATGTGACTAACTGATACATATTAGTGTCCACTAAGGCAGATGAAGTGGATCTCTGACGAATCTCCTCAAGAGACTCATCTGAACTAGACTCTGATTCTTGAAGGGTTGTTTGTGTGCCTCTCAAGAATCCCCGAGTGCTCTCCAACTCCTGAGTGAGTCGGTCCATATCCAACTCCTACTCCCTCATAGCCTCATGATACATCTCACCAACCCTCAATAGATAATCTATGTTAGTCAACAACTGTTGGTAGTCATTCCTCATCACAGATACTCTCTCCCTTAGAGTATGAAAATCATCCATGGCAATTCCCTCATCTGAACTACCATGTGCCACTGACGCTCTCTAGCAGTAATCTGCCATCAATGCATGCATGTCATCACTGCGCTTGGTGGCTGCCATGATCATAGCCTCACTGACTCTCAACTGTGTTGCTAAGTGGTGTGGCTCCTGATCATGGTCATTGTGAGGTGCCACCTCATATCCCTCACTGCTACTGTCATTCCTGCTAGTGTCAACTCTGGAATCCCCAAAAACACTCTCTGCATAAGATAACGTGTTGAACTACCCACTGTCTATTGTGTTGTTGGGTCCTCCTGTCTACCATTGCACCCCATCACTAGGTGTTATCTCACTTTGAATCACATTGTATCATGTATGAGCAGTCGTATCCTCCTGTGCACTCAACTTGCTACTATCATATGTGCCTGGATCCCATATAGATGTATCCAAACACATGCTAGGGTCATCCTAACTGCTAAAGAGTGCATCCTCATCAATGTAGGTTGATACTGGAAGTGAGTGTCCCATCAACTTGTCAGCATCCACAATCTGCTCAACTAATGGAGTCTCCAAAAACTGTGACTCAATCTCCTCTGACTGATCTGTATGTGTAAGGTCCCCTGTCTGTACTCCTTGTATCTCCTCCTAGATTGATAGATCTAAATGTCTGTGGTGTGAATCCCTCACACAAGGCTCATCAACCCTATCTGACATGCCATTGTCCTCCTCGTGTAACGTGGCTATCAGGGGTGTCTGGAAGGATGACATATGTGTCACGACCATCATAGGAAGCTCATCATCTCTAAGTGCTAACACGTGTGAATCCTCACTAGTGTCACCACTCTGTTGAGGCGTAAGGTCATCAATGGTATGTGATATGTCTGTTGAGACACTGGTGCTATCGTCCTATCCATCCAGTTTCCTATCCACTACACAAGGGTCATCATCCTCCTCAAGCGTGCAAGAATCACTAGCCTCTGTGGTAGAGTCACTATCACTAGTCTTTGTGCAATAGTCACTATCATCATCAGATTGCTCCAGATAAGCATCAATTGATCCATCCTCACATGCCTCATCATCAATGTCATAGTCCACCTCAATAATATGCTTCTTACCCTTACCCCTACACCTATGATCGGGTTCCCAAGGCACCTTGCAACTGTAGCAAAGGTGTGTGCTCCTAATGGGTGTGGGGTTTCTAATGGGCGTGGGGTTACCCCAAAATGATGATCTGATTTCCTCCCTCTCCTTGAGCCAACATGCAATCTTCTTTTTGTTCCAACTAGGATTTTTATAGGATAGGAACCATTGGAATGTTATGAGCCCTTTGAAATTATTGATGGTTTCATATTCCCTCTCACACTCCTCAATCTTGTTCACAATATCCATCTCCTCTTATGGAAGACCCTTCTATGGCTCTGCATGCATGTGCTAATTCCCACTGGCTGGAAGGAATCTAAGCTCTGATACCATTGTAACGATCCTAAGCCATTATGCAAGGATCATCACGGTTTTGGTGTCTTTTTAAACCTTTACTGGTTGTGGTATTTTGTCAAACACTTTGCTTACAGTTATGCTTAGGGTTTTATTGATGTGTTTATATGTGTGTATGCAGCTATAAACAAGAAGATATAACCATGGAACATACCTCAACCATATGCAATATGATAGACAAGCCAAAACATCTCAAATATGATTTTATTCATGAAATAAAGGAACCTACTACAATGAAGATGTCTATCTGGAATGCTCAACAGATGGCTCCAAGATAGAAGTATGAGGTGCTAAAAAAAAACTCTCGACGATACAAAATAAGCCTCCAAAGGCTGGATAAGAGATGAAGACCAATACCCAGGTAGATCTGGCCGTATGAAGTGCAGAATCCCTAACTGGATGATGCCACGTCCAACTGAAATGTTGAAGCTACTCAACAATTCAGCCCTACTTCCAAATGTGTCTAATCACCCCAAGAAAGATGTCAAACAATAGATCGGGTGATGGCAAGAACAACCCAGGTGCCTGAATCTCCAAGATCTCTCTCAAACCTTATGGATCTGAACCTCCTCCAATGTATGGTGCGCCCTCCTAGATGGATGAAACCATAATAATTCAGCCTCTCTCCTAGAGACCTCCAACAGCTCCACAAATCCACTAAAATGATAGATAGGGGCACGACAATGAAAACCCAAGTGCTCAATTAAGCCAAATGTTGGCTAGATCCTTAGATCTAGCTGCGCTCCAAATAATGGTGCGCCCTCCTCTTGGGAAATCGTCCCACTGTCAATACAAAAAAAATTGTCGCTGAAATGCCTTCGGAAACCACCAAGAATGATGCTAAGACACCTGCAAGGAAAACCCAACACCTGGAATTCCCGAAATCACTTCTCCTCGGCTAGAATGAATCATCCCTCAATGGATGGTGCACCCCACTTGTTGGGAACCCTCAACTAGTGTGCCCTCTCTCTATCTTCCCATGTAACTGATGTAGAATCCTCTTGCCATTGAGTAGATCTAGAACTAGAATGGTGTGGGAGTGTATTGCATCTCTGAGACCAAGCTTGGGACAAGCTAGGTGGAATCTTTCACCCCTGAATTGTCCTCTAGGGTTTGTTAAGTCAAAACCCTCAAAACCCCTAATGCTGGGCTCACTAGCTAAAGCCAGATATCAAAAGATAATCATACATGAATGCATGAGTAGAGGCCCTTGCCTTTCCTTTATACTTTTTGCTCTCCTTGTCCCTCCAAAGTGACTTTCATTTTATTAATATTTAATTAATTAATTAAATCACTTTAATTAATTAATTAACCTTTTTACCTCTGAAAAACACCTTATCTCTCCTTGTGGCTTCCTTAGCCACTGAAAGTCACTTCTCACCATCCCATCCTGTAGTGTTTCTTCTCCCAATTCCAATGAGCTATTACACTGAGAGGTTCCTCCAATATGTGCCCAAATGACCTCTTGAGTGAATTCAATTAGCTTATAGCTCAAAATAGTCAAAATCATGGAAATTGTCGGAATGCAAAGGAACCAAATCCAACCTATGTGGAATGGCTCATAATGATGGAATATGATGATTAATGCAAGCTAGACCCCACAATGCCTCTCAATAACCCCTGTACTCGTTATAACCTCCATTTGGCTACTCTGGTCATCATAAACCTTTGCACTGTGATGATGTCCCAAAGTGAGGACATTACAATGCTCTTGGAAAGGATTAAATCCAAGTCATGTAAGTGGGTGAGGTGGATGGGGATGTCTGGGCAAAAGGTGCAGTGATAGAAGGGATGGCTTACCGATGGGTGCCTCTATGGAGGGTGAGTTGCACCTATCATGGATGCAATGTTTCCAAGCCCATTCGTGCCTTTTATCTTCATTGTTTTTCTTCCAAGATGTTAGTCAAAGGACACTGCCCTGACTTGGTGACCAGTGGTGAAAATGTTATCCACAAGCATTTCATAGAAATGAGAAGGTTGGCTCGTGATGAGACCCCCTTTCTCTTGGCTATGCCACCAAGAGCCACTACCCTGGCGTGGTGACCAAATGTCGGTAGTGTCGTACCGCTAGATGCCCATGGACCTAATAGGATGGCTTGTGATGAGGCCCCCTATCCTCTAACCAGATCTTGTCTTATTGCTTTTTATCTTTTTTTTTGTTTTTTCTTTCAAGAAGCTAGTCAAGGGACACTACCTTGGCTTGGTGACCAGAGGTGGCAATGTTACCCACAAGCACTTTCATGGAAATGAGAAGGTTGGCTCGTGATGAGACCCCCTTTCTCTTGGCCATGCAACCAAGAGTCACTACCCTGGCGTGGTGACCAGATGCCAGTAGTGTTGCTTCTCTCGATTCCAATGAGCTATTACACTGAGAGGTTCCTCCAATATGTGCCCAAATGACCTCTTCAGTGAATTCAATTAGCTTATAGCTCAAAATAGTCAAAATCATGGAAATTTTCGGAATGCAATGGAACCAAATCCAACCTATGTGGAATGGCTCATAATGATGGAATATGATGATTAATGCAAGCTAGACCCCACAATGCCTCTCAATAACCCCTGTACTCGTTATGACCTCCATTTGGCTACTCTGGTCATCATAAACCTTTGCACTGCGATGATGTCCCAAAGTGAGGACATTACAATGCTCTTGGAAAGGATTAAATCCAAGTCATGTAAGTGGGTGAGGTGGATGGGGATGTCTAGGCAAAAGGTGTAGTGATAGAAGGGATGGCTTACCGATGGGTGCCTCTATGGAGGGTGAGCTGCACCTATCATGGATGCAATGTTTCCAAGCCCATTCGTGCCTTTTATCTTCATTCTTTTTCTTCCAAGATGTTAGTTAAAGGACACTGCCCTGACTTGGTGACCAGTAGTGGAAATGTTATCCACAAGAATTTCATAGAAATGAGAAGGTTGGCTCGTGATGAGACCCCCTTTCTATTGGCTATGCCACCAAGAGCCACTACCCTGGCGTGGTGACCAAATGTCGGTAGTGTCGTACCGCTAGATGCTCATGGACCTAATAGGATGGCTTGTGATGAGACCCCCTATCCTCTAACCAGGTCTTGTCTTATTGTTTTTTATCTTTTTTTTTGTTTTTTCTTTCAAGAAGCTAGTCAAGGGACACTACCTTGGCTTGGTGACCAGACGTGGCAATGTTACCCACAAGCACTTTCATGGAAATGAGAAGGTTGGCTCGTGATGAGACCCCCTTTCTCTTGGCCATGCAACCAAGAGTCACTACCCTGGCGTGGTGACCAGATGCCAGTAGTGTCATACTGTTAAGCACCCATGGACCTAATAAGTTGGCTCGTGATGAGACCCCCTATCCCTCAACTAGGTCTTGTTTTATTATTTTTTACGGGTCCCTTTGTTTCTTACTGAGAATATTTTTATTTCTTTCTCGAGGATCCGTGGGCAAAGCATCTCGAGGTTTTATTCTTAGGCTTTTATTGTCAACTGCTTTTATCCCCTAGGCCTTTTAGCCTATTCTTCCCACAAGGTAAGGTACAACCCCTAAATGATTGTCCAACCCTATGCCCAGACCAGTGTAATGGGACGGGTGAGCGGGAAATAAGATGGAAAGTGGTATGTGTGATGGGAACGGATGATGTATTTTCAGAAATCCCCCCAATGCCAACTCAAAACCTATGGACACAAGCTTGCTAGAGCATCCTGTTATTACCCCCAGACATGGTCAAGTGGACATGCATAAGATCCAAGCACCCGTTAGAAACAAAGGAATGAAATGCACATATTCAAAGGTTTTCAGGATCAAAGTGACACATACCATGATACCCAGACTCATTATCTCATGGAGCAAGAACTATCTCTGATACAGGACCAAGCCGAAGGTGATGGATGTTGTTGTTACTGCTAACAAAGTGGAGGCGCTGAAAGGGAGAAAAGATGGGCCCTCCAGGGCCATGCTCAAGTCGATCTGGCTCTCGATATTCCATGTCTAGGACCTGTGGGCCTCGAGACATAATCTCCTCGTTATCCCTAAAAGTGGGGGATAACAATTAATATAATAACTTGTACTATAATTTTTTAATTTTTCAACTTATTAACAAAATTTTAAACTAGATAATAAATAGAAAGATAATAATGAATTAGTGAGAATTTATCAGATTTAGTTTACAACTTAATCTTTATTAGTCCCTGCCTTCAGCTAGGGACTATAGCAATTGCCTCGCGGTCAACGATCGTTGACCGCCTATTAGTTAGTTTGTTCTATTGCATTAGTTGTTGCGTTTTGGAGACACACCATGATATTATGCACATAAATTCACAAGAATTTTGTGACCTCTTTTATTTAAATAATTTAAATAATATTTTGTTTTTTCCATTTTCATCAAAGAATTTTTGATTGGTTAATGGCATACGATGGGACATAATTGCCCCTAGTGTACATGGATTTTATTTTGGCTATTTGTCAGAGAGAAAAAATAATTTTTAAATCTACAATTTAAAAAAATCATGAAACATCCACGTCTCTACTCGTTGCAGTCAATGTTATGCAGCATCAGAGGTTTGTATGCAATGGAGGTTTTGGCAGTCGAGGACACCGCCTTCTAACATCGCTTTCACCGCCTCACCGCCTAGCAGCTTGCCCACTACTACATTATCAGATAGCATAGACATACTGACTATTTTCTAAGCGATTCTTTGATTGAGGATTTTTGTCATCGTGTGCAGCTTACAGGCATGTATTCTCTCATCCAGTGGCTTCAATCTCCTTTACTGTATATCACCAGTCAACAAATAAGGTATGAGCTATAATCGACTAAAGAATTGAATGCCATACATTTATGTAGAGTAGCAGCCATAGATTTCCCTGCTAAATTTTCTTTTGAACATATATCATTAAATCGGTTTATGAGAAGTTTTGACAATATTCATCCCACATACAATGCAAAAGCATTGTGACATTACCTATAATTTTCTATACATAAATGTTGAACCATCCATACTCAGGGTTTTGTTTGCCCCWTTTTTGGAAGGGAACTCAACAACYRCGGTCCTCTAATGCATATCTAGAATTTAAAACCACTGCATTTCTATCTCTACAAGCCTATAAAGATCCGAGTAAGAAACAACATAAATATGAATAGAATGCATACAAAGTGATGAGAACTACAACAAGTTACCCGGTTGGAGAACGAGTCGAAATACTCTTTAGCATGTGAACAAAGGTCACTTCTCCACATGACATGAAATGTTGAGTTAATGCTTTACTTGTTGCCCCATAGTAGACCTGAAACAATTAGTATAACAATCCCCTCTTAAGATAAATTTACACTATTTACTATATTCAAAAACTCTAAAGGCATGAAAAAAAAAAAATATGAAGATTTGTTATATGTTTGTCACAACAACACTCCTAGTTTCCAAGTTCTGTGATGTGTGGTTTCATGTAATCAAAATAAACACTGTTAATTTATCGTTAAGTATAATACACCAAACCATACAATAGCCCTTGAATGAATTCACAACCATAGGAAAATAAATAAATTGGAAAATTGTTTGAGAATACTAACGGGTATTTATTAACATCAATCACACCTTCATTGGTGGCTACTCTGTTGAATCATTTTGTTCGTGGATAGACCTTTTTCCCTAACCTATTGAACACAATAGTTCTTTTTTCTTTGGTTAGGGTATTTCTGGTAGTTTTGAATACTTTACGGTTATTGGTTTTCGTTTTAATAGGTTTTGTTGGGAAATCAGATACAAATCGAGTTACAGACAATTCTCAGTTATATTCTTGTTTCTTTCCAAGCCACACTTTCTGTTTTCTAGGGTTTCTATGGGGCTTACCTCCCGACGTCCCCGGGGCGGAATTCAACATCATTACAACCAAGGTTGCAGGCATAAGCCACCATGTCTCTGACAATGATGATAACCTCATCTCGAGACTTCTTCAACTTATACTTGAGGTGTATATCATTGGTGGCAATGACAATATGAATTCTTAGTCACAAGGCATGTCAAACAACTCCCGAGGAGGCATCAATGTGGGCCTTATTGCACCTCTTCGGTCCACATATTACGGGAACGTACCCTTCGTCGTCATTGACGTGGTTTATGATCTCCTTGGAAATTATTTTCACGGCTTCCAGATCATCCGACGAGGCTATAGGGAACTCAAATTCGATTATGTCAACTCCCAACCTCGCTAGTTGCCTGACAACATCGAGTTTTTCCTTGCTCTTCATGGTGGCGCCTAGGGACTACTCTCCATCGTGGAGAGTGGTGTGGAATATGTGAACATAGGAGGGGTTGTCGATCTTGTTAGGGATGTAATCGGGCCTGCTGCTACTGAATCCACTGCAGAATAAGTTGTCGAGCCAACGAAACTGTGTGTTTTGTAGCTTTTGTTACTTGCTGGTGTGACTGTCTACCTAGAAAACAACAAACGACCCAATCTGCCCTAGAGTGTCTACCCAAAAAACAACAAACCGAAACCACTTGCATGTGAGACACTCATTCCGGATTATGGAACACGTGGAAGGTGATTTCATACCTATTGAATCTGTTAATGGAGCGTGTGGAAAGTCATTTGATTATTTTTAAAAATAAATGTAAACATCAAATCCAATAAAGTGTTTTAATCCTATTATAATATTAAAAAAGAAAAGTAAAGTTATTTCTCCTTCTCACCGCTAATCCATCTTGAGAGATGGAGTTTTGGTATAAAATCATGCAATCAGTACTGTCATACTTGGAAAATCTGAGCTTATGCTTTCATCTCTCGGGCAGACAAGGAAGAATTATATATTGTTTTGTATAATGGAATTTTGTCTTGTATGTTTCTTACCATCTTCTTTGTGTGTTCATTTTACTCAGTTGCATCGAAACCATCTTAAATTTCCATGTTATTTGTGCCATAATGTTGCGTGCTTCTGTCATTAGTCGTATTCTATGAGCATAAGGAATTTAGGTATTGTTGATATAAGCCATGCCTTGAGAATGTCTCTCCTTTTCAAAATTCATCTACTGTTTGTGGTTTCAAGATTTCCTTGCAAAGGCTCGATTAGAATGCACATCTTCAACATATATTGAGGGTAAAAGCTTAAAGGTATGTTCAATGGCTTGTAAAATAGATTATAGCAATCTAGATGCTTAATGTTTATGCTCATGTTAGTTTCAAGATAGAAGTTGATCATACATTATATATATTATGTTATTTAAAAATAGAGTTAACTTGGGTATGCCATAGAAATCTACAGGTACATGCATACCATTTTATCTCATGATATTCTTGTTGTGATTTACTCTCAATTATGATGGCAGCCAAACAAATGATTATTATGATTGGAGAGGCTTACAAGTGAATTTTGTAATTTGATAAAAGGTTGTGGTTTACTAAGAATTTATGTGAATTTAAGGATGGCTTTGTTTGGATCCATTAAATGTTTGGTAAAAGAAGGACTATTTCGACATTGCAAAAATTTAACCGTGAATCGATCCCCGAGCTTACTTGAATTGAGTAGTCTTACATTTTCATAGTTCCTACATTATCATGTGTAGTATTTCGAGGTTGTACAAAGTTTTGTAGGTTTATTGATCGTGGATTAACTCATCATAGTCATATTATTCAACTGTTGGATTGTAGAGCGGGAGACAAAAATCTTTTGCATCCAATATAACATCAATTAATAAATGTATGTATACAATCGTAAAATTAATATGTATATTTAAGAGTTGTTTTGTATTTTTTATATGTATTTTTCCTTTTAATGTTATATATGTGACAACGTGTACGTCTCTTAACACAAGAAAAAAGTTGAATCCAACCAAAACAAAATTACAAATGTTGAAATGGATTCTGCTTTGAAATGACCATTCTACGGAAAACAATAGTGAGCAAGATCTTCCCATAAAACAATAGGTGAGTAAGATCCTCCTTAAAGTACTTCAATTTCTATCAAAGAATTGTTATCAAACTCAAATTTCTATGACAGAGTTGAATGAAACTCAAAGAGTCACGACAAAGCAACAAAGTCAAAAAGTCAAAAGCATTCTAGATAGTAAATAGTTTGGACGCAGAAGGTTGGATGAGTGGGAAACAAATGACATATTTATGTAAACAAGGTATTACATGTATCTTCTTGGCTTCAATGTTTCATTTGAACTAGCACCAAATTGATTAATTATGAAAAGTAGGTGAATTGTGTCTATTTTACTGATTATGAGGTATTACATGCATCTTCTTGGCTTCAGTGTTTCATTTGAACTAGCACCAAATTAATTAATTATGAAAAGTAGGTGAATTGTGTCTAATTTACTGATTATGATGAGTTGGAGAAGCTTAAAATTTTCATGATTTTGATTTTTTCTACCTCATTCTATCTTGTTAAAATGATTTTATAAAAATGTTCATTAAAATTGTAATATTAGATTATTTAAATTATTGTTTTTAATTTAAAAACTAATTCAATATTATTTAATATTTTTATTGCAACTTAATTTTAATTTTAGTTGATTATTCTATATATATATATATATATTATGATGTTATTTTATTGGATTTATTTATGGAAAGGACATTTTTGCAAGGGCTTCAATACATTACAGATACAATCCAGTCTGTAAACATTGAGAAAACAAAAATAAAATCAGTTTTAGAGAATGATGTAGATGTTACTTCCAAAACCAATGGCCCAAAGGGACCTACCAAAATACACAAATCATTTACATCTCGCATATCTTCTTGTGATTAAGGCTTTTAATTTTTACTAATCTTTGTATATACTGTTTTTTTCATGTCAATGAGGAATGCTTTTATGAAGAAATGGTGGACTATAAGCAAAAGACTCTTCTAAAATTGTTTTCTAGGCAGGACCATATCTTTGGAGGAATGATGCAAATTGCTTCCTTGATACTTGAAGACATAATTTTTTGTGCTTCAGCCTTGTTGCTAGAAGGTATATTTCAAGTTGAATAAATGACAAAAGTTGAAAGTAATTTGGTGCATTTTGAAATGGTTGAGGCCATCAATAATTTTGGTACATGAGTATCCAAGCAGAACATTCATATTGAAGGTACTTCCAAGTTGTGCTTGTGTATGGCATTGTTGGATTTAGTAAAATTTGACATTGATTGTGTATTTTATATTCATTTAACTGGGCTTTGTTTTATGTGTCTGTTTACTTGAAGTACATGGTGGGAGCTGCATAAAAACAACAAGAAACATAGAATACATAGAACTATTCAATATAAAAATCAATAAGCAAAAGCAATTACGACCATGACATTGCTTATATGTCAACCATGCCATCACCGTCGATGTCCATCGCCAATTGCCTTAACACAATCCAAAACACGGCTTCAAGTGGCCTAACTCGATCCAAAACACGGGTTCAAGTGGCCTCCTAGAAATTGTTTATGTGTCTCGAATTACGCAAAGGCATAAAAGTTGCTTATGCATCTCGAATTACGCAGAGGTAGAGACTAACTACTTTGTAGTTGATTCCTTGTTTGAAAATATTTAAAATAACAAGTTGTAAAAAAGTTATGAAAAAAACAATCAAACAAAACTTTTCCCTTCATAAAGGAAAATCAAAATCCACTCTATGTCCTAGAGAACATATAGTGAAGTCAATATTATTTAATATTTATAAATAAAAATAAAAATAAATATCCATATAAATATTTTAATTTTATAAATTATTAAGTTTAAAAAATGGTTTTTTCTAATCTCTACTTTATATTATTAATATAATTATAACAACGATGACATATATATAAAATAATATATCAATAAATACAAAATAATTGAAATATATTACAATTAATGCAACACAACAAAATAAATATTTCTTATTTCTATTTTAATAAACATCAAATTTGAAAAAAAAAATGTTAAATAAATATTAAATTTAATTGCATCGAGAGTAGCGAGGTGTTCTATGGGTTAGTGTGGGGGAGATGTTGTCATGTTAACGTTATGTTAGATTATATAATGTTACATTAAACTTTAAGAAAAATTAAAGTTCAATTAAAATAAATAACAATAATAAAAATAAAGTTGGCTCTATTAAAAAAATAACAATAATAAAAATAAAATTGACTTTATTAAAAAAAACAATTACATATTACACACATATATGTATGTACATATGTACATGACAATATATTGTTGAAAATAGAATGTGCATACATGCACATTACAATGAACATGTTGTGTAACTATGTGATCTATTTATGATAAGTTCGTGTAACTCTGTGATAGATGTTATGTATACG
>ML797448.1:346951-357660 GCA_009831015.1 Picea engelmannii
ATGTGTGTTGGGTTAACCTTGACTCAGTGAAAGAGTTAATGAGTTAAATATGTTTTTTAGGTCAAAGCACGTGGTTTTTCGGGTCCATGTTTTTTGGGTAGCCCATAGTATTGGTATTATGTCCATGGATTGCATGCAATGAAGCCTATAAAAGGCTTGGTGATCTCCATTGTAAATGGGCCTGAAGGTAAGCGATGGAGGCTTACTTGGTTGGCTTGGTCGAATTTGGTCAAGGGAATGTTTGTGTTAAGGTGGACCATTGAGACTCCAGTGTAAATTCCCTGGAGGTGAACGACAAAGGTTCACTTGGGTTGGCTTGGACGAATTTGGTCAAAGTTGTTCGAAGGCAAAGTTCGAGGTGGAACAGTGTGTCGAGGTTAGAAAGGTGGGTCTGTAGAAAGGATGATGTGTTGGCAAGTCAATCAAGTGTTTGAGAATATATGATGAAGGTAGGTTCATATCCATGGAACTTGGAAAGTATTGCAAGGAAGTTGGGATCGAATATGCATGTTCAGTAATGCCAAGTTGCAACAATAGTTGTGGACAAAAGCGGTTGTGCTTTCTGGTAACTCGATCACCATTGGTTGCAAAAGACTGAAAAATTCTAGAAGAGGCATGAACAGGTCATCTGGTGATTACTCAAACGTGAAATTATTTGGTTGTGATGCTTGTGTTTTTATCAACATTCTATGTAAGACCCAGATCAAACAGGTAGATCTTTTATATGGTGATGATGTTAAAGGATGCAGAACGTGGGATCCTACTTCCCACATAATCATCATCGACATAGATGCAATGTTTGATGAATCTCCTTTTATAAAATCAAACATAGTAAAAGATGAAAGGTTCAAAGCATGAATAATAGTAGAAGGGTATTTTAAAGGTATTGATTTCCATGAAAGTTTCTCACCAGTTGTTAAAAGCTTGTTTCTATTCATGTTGTGTTAGCACTAGTTGTGTTACTTGATCTTGAGTTGGTACAACTAGATGTTAAAACTGTTTTACATGGAGTTTTTTTTGGAAAATGGGATATATATGGAACAACCAGAAAGGTTAGTTCAGAATCACAACAGAAGATTTGTTTGCAAACTCAGGAATCATTGTGTGGCATGAAGTATGTCAGGAAAATGGTACAAGATGTTTGATTCCTACATGGTGAGCCAAATTTTACAAGAAGTTAGTATAACCATTGTGTTTATGTTATATTTATTATCTTGGTGTTAAATGTTATGCTTGTAGCAAGCACAAGCATGTTTGAGATCAACGGGTTGGCTCAATTGGTTAGGATGTTTGTTATGAAGGATCTAGGAGCAACGAAAATAAATCTTGGGCATGGAAATACACAAAGACATGAAATATGGTAAGCTTGGTTATCACAACAAAAGTATGTGGTGAAGATACTTAGGAAATTTAGTATGAATAATGTGAAACTAGTAAAATCGCTTTGGCTTTCCATTGTAAGTTTTCTTTAGGTTTATGTCCTAACCGATGAAGAAGAAAATTGTTATATGTCTCGAGTATTATATGCTAGTAGGAAGTTTGATGATTGTGATGGGAAATGGTCAACATTTCACATGTAGTTGGTGTTGTCAATAGACAAAAGGCAAAACCAGGTGAAGAGCATGGAAATGGGTGCTTCAAACACAAAAGAACAATTATCACCTACAATGGTTGCAATGATCTAGTTTGTGGTTATGATTCATGAGATTTGGACAAGAGGAGACCTACCTCAGGTTATGTCTTGCAAGGATCTATTGGGTAAGTTTGGATAGGTACAAGATGTGGTGTTCCGTGGTGGTCAAAGTGTTGTGCATTTGACTAACAATCCAGCGTATAAAAATGGACAAGTGCATCGTTTTATTAGATAGACTACTGATGGAGGCAAAATGGTCCTTACTGGAGTGAATTGTGTAGACATTTTCATGTAACAGTAGTGTTAGAGAAGTTGTGGAGCTGTGATGGTGTTTGGCTTCTTTTGGCTTGCAGGAAAGGTGATGAATAAATTTGAGCATGATGTATTAGGTAAATTGTTGAAAAAGAGCCAACTAATTTCCCATGCGGATGGATGCACACATTTTTTTGACTAAAAATAGAATGTGCATGCATGCACACTACAATGAACATGTTGTGTAACTATGTGATCTATCTATGATAAGTTCGTGTAACTGTGTGATATATGTTATATATACGAGCATACCCATAGAGGTGTATGAGCAATGTAGTGTAGCACAATGTGTGTGAAGAGAGGAAAGGATGGTTGTATGCCTGTGATTGGCTATTGTAATTCTCCCTTGAATAATAAGAATACAGATTATCATTGCCCCACGTTTTTTTCCCATATTAGGTTTCCACATAAATCACTCTATCAATTGTGTGATTGATATTCTTGGTTTATTGCTTGTTTATGCTCTGTTTATGCTTCCGCTGCCTAACACATATGAAGTATAAAACCAACTTAGACCCATCTTAAATTCAAATCTATGAAGCAAGAGGGATCAACTTTCTTAAGGTGTAATTTTTAAATAAAATGATAAAAAAAATTACACTTTAATAAATTTGATCTCTTTTAATACTTGATAAATCCGGGTTTAAGATGAATTTACATATAATACAACATAATGAATAATATAATAATAATAATAATCTATTTTTAAGGTCACGACCAAGCCACACCAAATTGATGTATGAGACCCCCTTGTTTGTGGGACAAAGGACCCCCCTCCGCCCAACAATTTGACTGGTACAGTCTACGGAGGTATACATACCCAACCCCCTTTGAATTTGAACTTGTGATCTTTTAAGAGGAAACACATGTTCTTAACCATTAGGCCCACTTAGACTGTATAAAAACACAATAAATAAAGACGACCAATAACTATCTTACTATACAACATTTGGTTATATATAAACTATAAAATTTAAAATACTTCAAATTCAATAACCCTATACTAATGCGTACCAAGGTGATTATTAACCACCCCAACGAAATGCATAATTCTTATCCCTCCTCTATTTCATTAAAAACAAAATAGATTAAGTATACCCTCCCATCTTAGAAGCTTCAAATCCAAGGGTAAATATATCAGCGTATATTACATTGAATGCTACACTCACAAATGCAAATTTCTTAACCATACTTAATTGCAAATTTCTTAAACATACTTATTTTTCACGTCAGCACACGTGAATCAATGTTTGAGAAATATCGTGCCTTAACCATATCTGTTTCTGTTATTCTTTTCATCGGCTTTTCGTTCTGCTGTGAGAATGGACCTTCAAGATCATTCTTCATGTTCTCTTCATGACATTTCATCAATCACCAGCTAAAATGGTATGCATACTCATCTATTTCATTGGTTTTATGTTTCAGTTTGAAAAATGTACGCATTTCCTCTGTATTTCAGAGGTTTTAAATTAAATACGTGGAGAAAATTTGCCGTGGGCAGTACAGATTTGAAGGGATTCATTTTATATATTGTGTACAATTTTTAACGGAATCACACCCAAAATATTTGCTATTAGTTGATCTGCATTTTAATATTCTGGTAGTGTGAGTTCCACGGATGTCTGTTTTCCGGTTTATTTTTGGGTTCTTCAATTTAGAGAAGTTAAAACCATGTCGAGGATTACATTTAAGGGTTGCGAAACGAGTTTTATTTAGGGTGTGATTGCAAAGATCAAGTGGTGATCATGGTTTCGAATCACAGTCAGTCATTTCATTTGCAGATAGAGCAGATGCCCTATTGCAAATAGATATGAGGAAGAAAGCTGCAGCTATTAAACTTGCGTGCATAAGTGTTTTGTTTAACGAAATTGTAGTTAAGCCGCCTTTGACCAGAGAGGGTATGAAACTGCTTACAAGATCTGCTTTATAGTGAAGCTACTTTGAATTATAGTTCACGACTTAAGGGTATTTATTCTGTCAATGTCACCCAGGACTTTCACCTGACCTCATCTGCAAAGAAAGCTGCATTAGCACAGGAGTTGCTATACCTCTGTATTATCATGAAACTGGTGTTTTCATATAAATGTGACTGTCACCTTGCAAGCATTCTAGCTTGCCTCTAGATCACAACCTGACAGACAACTCATGTGCAGAAGTTATGCCTTAATGGTAAGGTGTATATAATCCACAACGGCGAATTCAGGTTACTTTGGCATGTGCTCTACTCACAAGTTGGATGTAGCCTAGTCGGGTCTGTATTTGGTTGGGGAGATTTGGCTTATTATTGCAGAGGGATGAGCTATGGTGCTTGCCAAGAATTTGTTTTGAGTTCAATTCTGGCGGAGTAACTTAATAAATTTTCTAGTTTGGACTCTATAGCTATTCAATGTTCAGCCAATCTAGTTTCCTTGAGAAGAGATTGTGAAAAGCTAGATGTAGGATCTAGATCTCATGCATTTGCCCGATCCTCATAGCTAGGTAGGGGGAGGTTATTTTGATATAATGATGGAATGGTATGTACTCTTTGAAGGGATGACCAGTAATATCAAAGTTTTCCTAGTCCAAGTTGACTCTACTCTTTGAGGAAACCAAGTCAAGGTAGCTCCTTAGAGTTTGATTCGGCCTTAAACCATACTCGCAGTTTTGATTTATAAATCAAATGCAAGTCAAATTGACTCGATGAATCTGAATTGCAAGTCTCACATGTCAAATTCAGCCATTGTCAATTGCATGTAATTCAAGTGCTCAGCCATTGTCAATTGCATGTAATTCAAGTGCTTGAGAGGAAAGTTGTTATCCTCCCCCATCCAGGTTCACTTTGTGACATGCTTTGTCTCTTTGTAAGCCAATTGCCAATTGTTGACTTGGCCTTGAGCCTTGAAGAATCTAGTTTACCTGAATATCATCCTCAAAATGAGGGGAAGTACTCCGTAGGTTTCCCTATAAAATACATTATGTAGAAAAGAAAAAAATAAAATTCAACATTTGTCTGTAAAAGACATAATAAAAACAAAAAAAATCTCATTGTATTTGTTTTTCTGACTTAATTGCACAACAAACAACCTATAAACCTGTCCATTGTCCAACATTCCTGTTGTTTTGTAGAATGAGGTATACATATTATTTAAAATGAGTTATTAATGAAAATTTTCATTTTATAGACATGGTGAACCTTCATATTAACGTTTTTCTTTCCTATAATTTCCCATCTCAACTCCCGAGTTTTTCTCAAATTTAAGTCAACTCTTACTCTTTGGCCTCCTTGAGTCATTCTCAGAGTGGGGTCTCGTAACTTCCCATCTCAACTCCTTAGTTTTTTTCCAATTTAACTCAACTCTTATTCTTTGGCCTCCTTGAGTTATTCTGAGAGTGGAATCTATTAACTTCCCATCTCAACTCCCGAGTTTTTCTCAAATTTAAGTCAACTCTTACTCTTTGGCGTCCTCGAGTCATTCTCAGAGTGGAATCTGGTAACTTTGGGGATGACAATTGCATCCTTAGCATGTGGATGACTTTCATACGCAGACGAAGCGAGTGGTTTCTCTATAGATATCCCAATAGTGGCCTAGATCTACTCTCCACAACCTATTCTTTACTAGTGATATAAGAATCAGCTTTTTCAACAAGAAAAAAAACTAATATTCAAAATATGTTATGTGCCCTGGTGTGTTGATTGGATGTATATGGTGATAGAAAACCGGGGCCTTTAGCATCTTGAGAGAGTTTGATCTTACTGTGATTCCCATTTTATTCTCCAAATTGATATCAATTTGGTGGGTCTTGACTCTTTTCTTATGTCCACATGTCCAAAAGTTTTTAGGATTGAAACTCTCTAAACCCGATCCTAAGAAGGACTGATTGTCTAAACAAAGCAAAAGTCCCAAGCATTTTATGGCTTTAAGGGTGGTTGCGACACCAGGCAGCCAGGAGTAGGGCTGATGGCTTAAATACAAGAACTTGCAAAATTTTAACACTCTGCCCTTAAGGGTTTATGTAACCAGGGAAAAAAAAGCAGAAACAGGCCTGTCTTATGGGGATTAAGTAGTTGGCCACTATGCCTCCCTTGTACCCATGAATTTCAGTTCTCACGAGGGCCTTAGCATCCTGGAATTCAACATCAGGATGGAAACTGTGTTATATGTGCTCTAGTAACCCATGGCCAAATAAAACTAGAGAACAAGTTTTCACTGGTATTATTCGTTTGCACTACATCCCTGCTAGCCAATAACATAGTTCAGGAATCAGAACCCATATTGCTGGTAACTGAGAATAATACTGTTTTAAGAAGATAGTACAAGGCAATGCAGCTTACATTACCATGACTCTAGAGTCTAAAGAGCAGATGATCCTCAAAATAAGTGCTAATGGACAGGCATACGCCACCACAGTTCAGGAAACACAAAGAGAGGCCAAAAGTTGGGGCCTCAAAAAGGCTAATGACCATTTGCTATGTGAATTTCTGTTAACCATAACAATTGAGTAAAGTTTAGATGTATTAATGTGTTAATTGGGATATTGTGAGAAGCTTTGGCAGAAAACATGGGATTTTTTGCTTCAATACGGTCACAAACAGGGTCATTACCGAAATGTTTATGATCGAAACTCTCATCACAGTCAGTTTTTTATGGGTTAGCTTTGTAACACCCTGTTTTCCCCCGAGATTGTGATTATGTAAACGTTACATTATTTATGTTATGAAACATGTGACTTTGTTTAATTTAATAAAAACACCAAACCACTGACTGAGGAGGAACAGCCTTGATAGAACTGGCCATGATACACCAGAGGAAGTTGACAAAGCAGGGGTTGATTGAATGGTTGAGTGCAAAGGAAGCTGCAGTGCTTTTGTGAAGAAAATAGGAAGCTTGTCTAGCAAGCTTACTTATGCTTGTTAAGCATAACCTCACACCTTCAGCGTACTAGACCTGTGCAGAGCCATGTGACCAATAAAAGGAGTCGCAGGGGTGGTTGGAACAATTAGTGAATGTTGGCAGTTGACCCTTGAAGAAGGCAAGGGCCAATTAATGAACTGACTGTAGGACCCTATGGATCTGCCTCTTGAGAATGAGAACCACGGATTGCAAGTCGTGTCTGCAGGAAGCCACGATGTTTCCAAGGGGACGAAAAAAAAAGAAGAGAACACACGCAAGGAAAAACACAACAACACATAAGAGACAGCAAGAACGATCAAGAGAACAAGCAGAGCTCGTGAGTGTAGAGAATGAGTGGGTTCAGAAACACATCACACGAAGATGTTCAAAAACACCGATCGAAGAGAGAAAGGAGAAGAAGAGCTTCCTTGAAGAAAATAGGAAGCTTGCCTAAACTATTGATGATCACACTGAACAAAGAAGACCTGAATCCCGAACTGGAGCAATAATGAGCTACAACTTGGTGCTTACTGGACAAAAACTGGCACTAGTAAGGGGAGTTCGTTGAGGGACTGTTTAGTAGAGAAGGGACTCCCTTGTGCAGAGGAAATCCAATTGAGAAACCACTTGATAAACCTGTAGAGACCTTGAGCTCAGTGGAAGGTGGGAAACTTCTGCTGTGATAGAGGGGGAAGGAGAGTAACCTTCCTAGATCATCATAAGCTTGGAACCTGGCTGAGTCAATTTTCCTGGTGGTATCATGCTTTGGCACGGGGGTGGCGCACTAGGAAGACACTATGCAGTAAGGCCTAAGGTTGGGAGGAAATGCGTCCTCCCTCAGTCAGTTGGTGTTGGCAAAATTCCTTATCAGATAAGTGTCTAACTTAGCTTGTAAAGAAAAATTGAATATGAATGATATGTGTATGTAAATATCTGATGCTATGGGACATGTAAATACTTATGAATGATTTTGCAGAATCTCCGAGGAACTGATTTTGTCGATATGGAATTTAAATTATGTATCAAATTGTAAAATTGAATGGGTGTAGATTGTTGTATCCCTGAAAACCTTGAGCTGTTAGAGGAATGTTTGCAGGATATGGACAAAGACATCATTCTGCCAGTGATGGGATGATCTATAACTCGGGAAATCCTTTGTGAGGAAGGGAAGACCCTGAACCCTGAGAAAAACCCCAATCTGTTGTAGAAAACTTGTAAGATCTATAAGACCTTACGCATTCATGAAGCTGGGAGACCAACTAGGGACAGAGAATGCCAGTGGACCTTAGAATGTCTGGACGGAGCCCAACAAAACCCAGAAAATCGACTAAGTCCCAATGTGTAGGCTAACTAGTCAAGAAACTGTGAGATGAGTCGGAAGAAATTACGACTGTCGATTGGGTGGGATGAATGAATCCCAACCCTTCTTCGACAAAGGTCTATCCTCGGAATGACTGAGAGCCAAAACTTGTAAAAGTTCGGTGACGACAATAAATGTTAGAGGAAGAGTGAAAGTCGTCAATCTGGTTGGCGATCGAAAGTGGGAAGGGAAAGTTTCGCCAGGGAAGTGCCGACGATGTAGTGGCACAAGGATTGACGAGAACCGTTGATATGAGCCTAAAACGGGCATATCCTCCACCATCTTTGAGAGATCACACTCAGGTTATGAAGGAGGATGAAGATTTCATGATGACACGATATGCTAACCTGGCAGTCCATGTGTAAAAGTGGTAACAAGTGTTACCAGAAGATTGGTCAATGGGATTAATGTGGGTCACATTGGGCGAGGAGGTTCTTTGAACCTTCGTTTTAATGGTGGCTGCTAGATCTACGAGCCCATGGTTCTGGACCGTTGATGCTCGAGGCATCATCGTCGGAAGAAAGGGGATGGTGAGTTAAATGTCCTCAATAGAGTGTCGATGACAAAATAGGTTAAGACCTTTGATAGTCGTCGATTTCGTCGGAGATGTGACGACGAGATATGGACCCTTGATCCTTATGCATTATCGTGGGACTTGGGAGTCAAACCTGTAGGGTGTTGGTTAGGAGTACTGACTATTAGAATATTGGATGTGCTCGTTTAACCATAGACAATATAGCAATATTGTCACCCAACCATAGGCACTAATGCCACCCCCGAGCACCATGACCTTGACAGAGAGAAGAATTTCCAGCAACAAATCAATAGCCAACCAAGGCTAATGCACCAAGCAAAGATAACCAAAACTGATCAGAGAGTCCAACCCAGAAAAACCGAAAATGTAGATTGCAGAAATGCTGGCAGCAGCTGCTCCCAAGACTTGCGCACAAACTGGCCTTCTTCAATGCGCACAAGTGTACTTCGGCAGTTTTGAGAATTCTGGCTAAAATGAAGACTGGCCTCCTATATTTATACTGCTTCTGTCAGATTGCCTGGGCCGACTTCTCATTCTGGGTGCTAATTACTTAGTATATAATATTTCCTTTAGCCGACTTCTCTTCTAGGGTTACATCCAAATCTTTTCTTGCTTCCAGAATATTCTAATCTTGTCAAAGGTCACAAATGGAGGTTACTACCTCCCGCAACTACCATAATATCAACACTCCCTCCTAGCTAGGGAGGTATAACAGATAATGGTCTTGAGCACATACAAACCATTCAACCAGTAGCATCATTATAGCCACACAAGCTAATTTCAATCACGAGCACTGTCATTATTATCCAACTGGATAATCTCCATGACAACTAGTACAATGTCAACTGATAGAACAAAACTGTGTCTATCCATAGTAGTACAAAACTACTCAATCCGTGACACATGGTCACAATCAGTGGAACATACCCACCACAGTAGCATACCTCTACTGTCTAGAGACATACAATCTCCATAGCAATCATATCATCTGATATCAACCTGCACAGAAACAATATCATGATATAACCGAGTCATATGGGCCATTCTTCCACTCACATCTGTGAGATCTGGAAGAGCATCTGCCCTCAGAGAGTAAAACATCAGCGATGGGCTATCTGGACTATTCTTCTCAAGCATGGAAGAATAATTGTCCTGATTTTTGAGCCTGGACCATTCACCTATTTGGGCCATTCCTCCGACACTAAACAAAGTGCAACCTGGAGAGAATGAGTCTGCCCTAGGGAATGCCTGTCCCTGATTGCTGAACCTGGACCATTCACCTATCTAGGCCATTCCTCCGGCACTAAAAAAAGTGCAACCTGGAGAGAATGAATCTGCCCTAGGGAATGACTGTTCTGACCATTTCCTAAGGAAATGATTGTCCTGCACCAACCTCCAAAACAGACCATTCTTCGAAACTGCTCACAACTGTGAGCTTCGAAAGAATGATTGTTTGGCGAGGCGGACTAGTCTTCTTGACCACTACTGAGAGTGACTGTCAAGAAGAAAGATTGTCCTAGACCATTCCCCCACACTGGCCACAAGGGGAATCACTGTATATGGTACATCGACAATCCATCGAACCATTTTCATTACGAAAATGACCGTTCGATCTGGACCATTTTTCGAATTGGAAAATGCCTGTCCGTCAGAAATCTCAAACCACTTTCCGAACTGGAAAGGAACTGCCCATCCTAGACCATTTTTCAAAGCTGAAAAATGATTGTCCATAAATCAATGATATGTCAGTGCTCCCTCCCAACCTGGAGAGCCATCTCTTCCCTTTCAGCTAAGGGAGTTATTTCCATGATCCCCAATTTGTCTCGTAAGTGTGCAAATTTTATTCTAGACAATGGCTTTTGTTAATGTTTATGCTATCATTATAGTTCTTTGCATTTCATAAAGACAAGAGCATAATAACCACAAGATCACTGAGAAATACACATCCACAATAGACACAACATTTATCCTGGGAAACCCTCTAGGGGAAGAAAACCC
>ML797449.1:0-26107 GCA_009831015.1 Picea engelmannii
CAAGAAAATGCCCATTTATCAAGAAATCCCCATACTTGAAAGGGGATGAAGTGAAGAGGATGATTAATAATGCTTCCAGCCAAGTAGCATATGCAAAGACAACACAATTTTCAGCCAAATACAAATGCAATGAATTCTCAAAATGAAAGTGTTGGAAGTATGAGAACACAAATGAGGAAGTGGACATCTAAGTGATAGGAGTGTATATCATTGGGTTGAGTTTTTTTTTTGGATAAAGCCTCACTTGGGTGAGTGATATCATAATTTCCTAAATTTATTAAAATATAGTTCAAGAAACTGGTTTGAATAGTTAAAGTGAGAATAAGATGAAAGTTTGTATTGAGTTAAGAACTAGAAGCTCCAGAGTCGGCTAGGGTAGCTCAAGCGTCATCTAAGGTAGCTCAAGCTTCATCTAGGGTACTAGTTTAATAACCCAGAAGATGGAATGACAAGAGTCACAAACTAAACTTATAAATCCTTCGCATTTAGGTAAAAGGTTATATTTTATGCATTCTAAGATATCTTCTTATGTTGTTAAAGAGATAGAAGTTAGCTAGTTTATTTATACTCATGCAGAGTTTTGTTTGGTCATGGGACTATTCTCTCCTTTCCTAGTTCTCTTGGTGCTTGTGGGTGTGAGCATATAACTTGTAGAGTATTCTAGTGTTATCAGATTTACTCTCATTTAACTTATGTGTGCTAACACCTAATATGAAATAGACAGCTTCTTGGTGACTTGGGACTATTATCAATTGCTCAAAATCTATGATTATGCATGTACATGAGATGGACTATTCTTTGTATCATAGTATGTCTAATCATGTTTTATTTCAATGTGATTACTAACTAGTTTTGTGATAGGGAATTGTTCTTAGCAATCAAATCATTTCACTTTAAGAGGAAGTTGGAAGGGTCTAATTCAAGTTCATTTTTTTATAATAGAGTTGGACTATTCTACTTTCTACTAATTGCATTTCTATATATTGCTCTTTTAATCCTTTAATTAGGATTTTGTTAATTACATATTTCATTTTAGCATATTGTAATTGTTTCCCATTCCCCACTTTCACTCCATCTTCGTTTACATTTATGCAATTTACGTTAGTTACTTTATATTAGATTAGATGGAGATAATAATAGAATAACTTACCTTTCATAAGAAAGCTGGGTCATAATTGTAGGGCTTGGAATTTGAATGGAGAAACGTCTAATTGGGCCCTTATGTCAGGTAATTATTTGTGGTTGATGGGGATCATTTTCTTGCATTAACATTTTGGCACTAGAATGAGGACGAATGGCAAGCCAACCCATGTATAGTCATTCTTTTAAAGTTTTTCACTCATAGCTCATGGCTTTACCCTAAATTCTTGTGTGGGAGGACAACATTTCTTTGTACCTACAAGGACTTTTGCATCACCTCCCAACAAAGGTAGTAAATTTCTTGCCAAAATTCAATGGTGAAGGTGACATAACTGCATTAGAGAATATTAATATTTATTAAAATATATTTCACTTACTAAACATTATTGAAGAGAATGGTGCAAGAACATTATTTCCCTTCACCTTTGAAGGAAAATTCCAAGATTGGTAGTATTACTTACCATCCAGTAAATTCACTAATGGAAGCATTTCAAGGAATGTTTTGAGGATGCTTATGGCAATTATCAAATAGAGAAGGTGTATCAAGAGCTCAAAAGTATGCATAATGAAGATGATGAACCTATTCAGGAATTCAATATGAGACGTCATTGTATGTATTATCAACTACATGAAAATCATAGGCCTTCACTAGAGGTAACATGTGAGTGGTATTTAAATCCTCTCGTCGCTAAAATAGTCCACTTCATTAAGAATAAAAAAATATCTAGTGTTAACCTACGAAGAATCTCAACAGATAGAAAAGGACTTGCAAATGTATCATATACCTTAGCCTCTATCCATGAATCTTGATGACAATATTCAATATGAAACTAATTAATTAGAATCTAAGATGGATTAAATAGAAGATTTGGCTAAGGATATGTGTTACAACCTTTTGATATTATGAGAGAATATAAAGAAGAAGGAAAGAACATGTCCATGTAATGTTTTGTTCAAAAATTTTGTAGGCATTGTAAAGAAGATGAAAAAATACTTACAAGACTTTAGATTAAAACTATTATAAAACATGTCTAAAGTATTTACCTAGAGAATTTGTAATGTGAGGTAACTCTCAATACTACCTTATGTGTTCTGATAATGGAAAATCTAGATCATAATTAGTGTGCCACAATAAATGAATGCATTTTTCCTTTAAATTCTATCATTGCATTAGAAAATGAGGAATGTGGATGTACTTCTGAGACATGTTTCATATGGATGAAAATGAATGTTTGAAATATTTTACATATTTTCCCTTTTCATATTTTTTCACTCTATAGAAATTTGAGAGAGGGGGATATAGAGAGAGAAAGAGGGGAAGAGAGAGAGATATAGACTGACAATGAGGAGAGAGAGAGAGAAGGGGGGTATAGACGGATGGAGGCATGGGTAGGATACAAGGTTTCCACAGGATGGGTAGGATACTACTAATATGTTCATGGTTCACATTATAGTGTAGAAAGAGGGAGATACAATGTAGAAAGATAGAGCTAACGTAGAATAAAAAATGTTGGCATATTTTATAGGAAGAGTGTGCTTGTCATTGATGGCAAGAATTGCAGCAATCATGGCAAGGAGCGTGAACAAGATTCCTTAGAATCTGTGAGTTTTCAAAAGGAATCAAGCTCAAGAGGGATAGAGGATTGGAAGAGTTCAAAGGAAGGGCGAGGGTCGAAGTCACCTCATGGATTTAAGCTCAGAAGGGTTGACGCTGAGTTATTTGAAAAGCATCCATCGATATTCTCAAAGGACGGTAGAGATCCCTAGAGAGAAGAGGAACTAATAGTCATGGGTTGTTAGATCCAGTGGAGTTGAAAAGAGGATAAGCCCGGGATTCATTCAACACTCCAAAGCTGTGAAGGAATCTTGGTCGTCCATTGAGGCAGGACACGTGGTGAGAGATCAGCATTGCATTGATTCGCAAATCAAGAAATCAGAGATAGGAGAAGTGAAAAATCACGACGTCCGAGTTCGTGAAGGTGATCACAGTCGTTGATCAAGGAATGTCATGGGTTGTTGATCTGACAAAAGCGCAGTACCGAAACGTGATTAAGATCGAAATCCTTGATCGAGGATCTGCTTCAAGAGTCTTCATGACCATTGGATCACTTTTGAGTGGAAGGAAAGGATAAGCTGAAAGATATGAGATCCCAATCATCTGAATTTCCGACAGTTGTCAGATCAAATTAAATGGAAGGACAGGATAAGAAAATATGGAGTTTCGTTGGATTTAATCCAAGGAAAAGATGCATTACAGACAGATCGAGTCATTGATCTGAGATCTTGATCAAACAAACATCATTTGTTTTGGGTCTAAAGTTATGAGGAGATTACGCTTTGGAAAAATCTCACTTTAAGAATTTCAAGTTGAGAACTGAAATACCCAAAGCTCGAAGATCCTGAGAGCCGGAGTAAATCTCAACCATTATATCTAGAGGGATACGTGGTGATAGATCGTGAGATCTAGAGGAATCAATTCAAGAAGTTTCAGTTTGAGTTTTGAAATTCACGAAGCCCAGAGAGACGGAGAGCCGAAATACATTCTCGACTACCAGATCATCTGAAGAAGATCTCAGTCGTCAGATCATCCGAAGAAGATCTCAAGCGTCAGATCCACTAAAGTGAATCTGGGTCGTCTGATCCAGAGCATCAGTTTGAGATTTGAGATTTCAAAAGTCCGGAAACCTAAAGGAAGTCTCGATCATTGATCGCGAAAGGGACCTAAGAAATGTTGATCTAGTTCAAAGGTCAAATTCTCGAAGTAGAGGCAGAGCCTTCGATTAAGAAGGATAGGTGTCTGTAGATCATCAAATCTGGAAGATTCGCGTACAGAGGAAAGCAAGGTTTGATATTTGAAACTCCCAGAGCCTGGATCACGAAGTAAATCACAACCGTTGATTTAGGAAGGTTATATATGATCCGCAGAACTTGAAAGGATAGATCTGAACCGTCATTTCAGGAGCACCCTAAAGATCGTGAGATCAACAGTCTCATCGCATTCCGGGGATTGAAGGTGCACAAACTTTAAAATGTTGAAGGCGGGCCACAATCAAAACCATGGTATCGCCAAAGGCATACATGCAGCTCTGTAGTGAATTGTGGGGTGAAAAGTGGATTGCCCTCAAACCACCTTTGGTCGCGCCCACAATCACGTGGTCACATGAGAGAATCGCCCAAGGTCACATCAGTGGAAGATTGAGGAAGGAGATAGCATTGCTAGGCTCCACATCAGAGGTTACGCATTGAAAATTCAAAAAGCATCTGTGTGTATAATCCAACAATGCTGATCAAACTAAATCTGATCGAAGGATTGTTGTTTCATCTTGTGATTTATTGATCAGTTATGATTCGGTTACACTAAATGAATCATTGTTCCTGAGTGGTTGAATCATTTTTCCTAAGCGTTGGAATCATGATTCCTGAGCATTCTTTTTTTTTATATTCCCGACTTAAGTGTTGGATATGCAGAGTGTAACGGATGATTAGAGCATGAATAAAACAAAAATGTCATGATAGAGAGAGGTTGTTGTTTCTCTATAAAAAGGTAGTTGAATTGTAAGCAATGAAGTTTTACAGCATGAACTGAGGGAGAAAATTCAGAGATGAAGAACGTAAGATGGATAGATTAGAAATGGTGAAAACATCAGACTGTATGAGAACTTAAGCGCAAAAAGATGCGAGTAGGAACACACTTATGCAGGCATAGCAAAGTAGTGTAGAAGAACAATGATGAGACCAGTAAGCCATTGATAAATATTGTATCACTGTAATAAATTTCATAAATCAAAATATTTATATCTCAGGGCAGTAGGGTGGTGCTAGGGAGGATTGTTGTCCTCAGAGTTTCAAGTGGGTGCTTGAACACAAGGTGTTGTAGCATCCATCTTGTTGTAGCCAGAAAAAAAATAGGGTGGTAGGGTGGTGGAAGGGATAACTATTGTTCCTTGTTATACAGGTTGGTGCCTGTGTGAGAGGAAGTTGATGCTTTCATCCAGTTGGTGCTGGAACACTAAGGGAGTTGGTGCTTCCTTCTAGTGGGTGCTAGAGAAAGTAGAGAGTTGGTGCTCTCAGCAAGTTGCATCTTGTAAAATAGAGGTGGTAGCCTCACATTGAGTTGGTGCTCAAAGATAGATGATGTACAAAACATAAAAATATTGCCTATCATTCGAAGAAGAAGAGGTTTTCTCCCTTTATGGGTTTCCTCATGAATATTTGTCTATGTGCATATCATATGTGTTATTGATGTTTACTATTTATGTTGTTCATGACTTTCATAATCTTGATGATCACTTGGAGAAGATTAATAATATTTTAATAGGCGTAAAATTGTTTAAGCATAGTAACAACTGATTCACCCCCCCCCTCTCAGTTGTCTTAGTAATTTCAACAATTGGTATCAGAGCGGGTTCATTTTAGCTAAAGGTAGATCAGTAAGCTTAAACATGAAAATTCATGAAGGAACTTCAACCATTAATCCTCCTCTATTTGATGGAACAAATTTTTCTTTTTGGAAGGTTAGAATGAGAACATACATTATGGCCTTAGGTGTTGATGTTTGGGATGTTGTAGAGGCTGGATATATAAAACTTGTTGTGCTAGCTTCCAAAGATGATAAGTTAGAATTTAGCTTCAATGCAAAGGCAATGAATTCTATCTTGAGTGGACTTACTAAAGCTGAATTTGTAAAGGTAATGCATCTTGATTATGCCAAAGAGATGTGGGATAAACTCATTAGCAGTTATGAAGGAAATGAGAAAGTAAAAGATGCCAAACTTCAGACATATAGATGGAAATTTGAGCAACTAAATATGAATGAGGATGAAACAGTTAGTAAATATTTATTAAGAGTTGAGGAGCTTGTGAATGTCATGAAGGGTCTTGGTGATAAGATTGAAGACGCATTTTTAGTTCAGAAGATTTTAAGATCTTTGCCTAATAGATGTAATCCAAAAGTTAATGCAATAGAAGAACTGAATGATCTTAATATTTTGTCTATTGATCAACTCCTAGGAACTCTAATTTCTTATGAAATGAGGATTCGTAAAGATAAATCCACCACTAGAGAAGCATCTTTTAAAGAAGACAAGAATATTGATTCAGAATTAGATGATATTGAGGCAAAATTTGTGAGAAGGTTAAAGAAAGGATCAGGAAAATACCAAGGCAAGTTGTCATTTAAATGTTTCAACTGTGGTAATATAGGTCAATTTGCATCTAAGTGTCCTCACAAGAAAAAGGACCAGAACTCTGATGATGAAAATAAATACAAATTTAAGAAATATTGTAAAAAGAAAAGTTTGTGTGCAAACAATGACGACTCCTCAGAAGACATAGATAGTGATTCATCTTGTGAAGACAAAGTGAATGATTTTATGCTTATGTCTATGGGAGATCTTGATGATGAACACACAGGAGGTGACATGGATGACGAAGAATTTGTGGTTTATATGGAAGGTGAATTAATCAGTGCTTTGGAAGAAATTGACAAACTCATATTTAAGAAGAGAAAACAAAAACAATTGTTGATATAGTTTGAAAAGAATGGTAAAGAACCAAGTGAATATTTTATTTTGTTAAAATTAGATTTAGAAGAAGCAAAGAAAATAGAAGATATTCTAAAACAACAATTAGTTGCAAAGAAGGTAAGATGTGAAGCTTTGGAAGATGAAGTAGTGGCTATCAGAAAAGATCTAGAGAAATTTCAATCCTTATACCGTCAGAATCTGACAAGCATTAAAGCCTAAGAAGGATTAGCCACCATTCTAAATCAGCAAAGGAATCCAAAGTTGAAAACTGGTTTGGGTTATGAAGAAGGATCAAGTAGTGGTCATCCAAGCAACAAAGAATCCATCAAGTTTGTAAAATCTACAATCATTGACAACAACCACTCTGCAGAAACAAAGGAAGATAATCAATCGCCAAGGAGGAGTGAAAGAAAAAGTACCAGAACCGAATTTGTAGAACAAATAAATAACACAAACATGCCCTCTTCTCAAATAAATCATCAGCATGGAAGAAATCGACCCGCTCAAAGAAGACAGCCATTTTCCAGGTACAAAGGATTTTTTTATGGATACTTGTTTTTCTGTTCTAACTTTGGTCACAAAGATGTAAATTGTTCTTTAATATTTAGATATGAGAAATCAAGACACTCAAGGAATAAATATATGCCACAACAAACAATGAGACATCCAAGTTAAAAACAACCATAGACTGCAAATCATGTGATGGATGGTAAAAGGACACAAGTTAAGCATAAAAATCGTTATGATCCTTTATTTAGTGAACCAGAATGTTACACCTGCCATAATTATGGACATAAAGTTGCAGACTGTCGCTTAAGGAACTATAAGTCAGATTTGAATCCCTCTGTTGTAAATGTCAAGGTTTGGAAGAAGAAAGAAAATGACAAGTGCGGATTAGTTTTTTCAGCTCAAAGACAAAAGAACCCCTGGTATATTGACAGTGGATGTTCCAAACATATGACTGGAGACAAAAGTAAGTTTTTGTCTCTAAGTGAAAGCAAATCAGGAAATGTAACTTTTGGAAATGATGCATCAGGAAAAATTAAAGGTAAAGGAATGGTAAGTCTAATTAATGGCAAAGGGAAACCTCAATATGTGTTGTTTGTAGATGGTCTGAAACATAATTTGCTTAGTTTCAGTCAAGTTTGTGACAGGGGATGTAAATTTGTTTCACTTCTAAATATTGTAAAATACAATCTGTGAATTCGGGACAGTTGATTGCAAAAGGCATAAGAACAGAAAACAATGTATATGTTTTGAAAGAAGAAAAATAAGAATCTCACTTAAGCAAGTATGATGAAATTTGGTTATGGCATAGAAGACTTGGACACCTAAATTTTGATCATCTAATCAAACTTAGAAACAGTGGGGCGGTAAAATATCTTCCAAAAATATCAAATCTATATGATTCTGTATGCAAACCTTGCCAAATAGGAAATCTCACTCAGACACAGTTTAAATCTAAGAACTTTGCATCAACAGAGAAACCTCTTCAATTAGTACATATGGATTTATATGGACCATAAAGGAAGGAAGGTACAGGAAAATAAAATTATTTCATGTTGATTATTGTTGATTATTGATGATTATTCTAGACTTACATGGGTTGCCTTTCTTAAAGAAAAATCTGAAGCATTTGAAAAATTCAAAGTGTTTAAGTCTCTGACTGAGAATCAAATAGGAAAAATATTGAAGGCAGTAAGGTCTGATAGAGGAGGAGATTTTAGTTCAATGGACTTCAAAGATTTTTGTGATAAACATGGGATCAAAAGAGAGTATACTATTCCAAGGACTCCACAACAAAATGGAGTAGTTGAGAGACAGAATAGATCAGTCCAGCAGATGGCAAGATCAATGATGAATGAAAGGAATATTTCTCAGACATATTGGGTAGAATAAATTCATGCAACTGTACATATTCTTAACAAAGCTCATCTCAGGTCACAAAGTGACAAGACTCCTTATGAACTATGGTTTGGAAGAAATCAAGCATTTTAAAGTCTTTGGGAGTAAGTGTTATATCAAGAATAATGATGAAAATATTGGAAAATATGATGACAGGGATGACGAAGGTATCTTATTAGAGTATGCTACAAACAGTAAAGGATACAGATGTTATAATAAGAGGCTGCATAAATTGGTTGATTGTATTGACGTAAAAGTTGATGAAGAAATCTTGGTACGAGATGTAAGCAGTGTTGAATCAACAACAGAGGATATAGTTGAAGTTGAAGATGAACAGGTCCAAGAATAAAAAAGATAAGACTATGAGTGAGATGAATATACAAATACTCAGGAACACTCAAAGCAACAGACAACATCAAATCCTCCCTCCAGAATTACTCAAAATAATCATTGATGCAGGAGCATCTCTCCACGTCAGCCAGCCAGCCATCCAACCACATCGAGCGCATGCATTCAAGCTGAAGAGAGGCACAGTCCTCATTCAAATTTGAAATTGAATGTAATTAAATGCTTAGGTTGGTGAGCCATAGAAGTAATGCCTTTGTGTAGGTGTTAGGTAGTGTGTCCATTAATGTTTGGATGGCTGAGATCTAGATCCGATTATGGACTAGACATCCCATTCAAGGCAATTGAATAGGGTAGGTAGGTTTGGAGGGAAGCGCTCTAAGAGCCCCTCAAGTAAAAGAGATTTCCAGATCTCATTTTGATAGCTAGATGAGAAGAAAGTTAAGTTGAGTTGAGGAGAGCCAGGGAGAGCTCACGAACACATTGTAAATACAGGCATTTGCCATTTTAATATAATTAGAAGCAGTTTTTCCTGCATGTCATTCTGTGTTATGTGGATGTCTGTGTGTGTTATTTTATATGTTGTAGATGTATGTTATGTTGATGCATTCTGCAGGAGTTTTTTGGTTTCAGGCTTGAGAGGTCTTTGAGGTTTCATGTCAGGAGGGCATGACAGAGTGCTGCGGTCTCTGAATACCGGTACACATAGGTTGCACTTCTGAACTCTACGGAGTCAGACAAAGACGTGCTGCGACACAGAAGCTGAAGTCAACAGCTCAGGAGAAGACCTCAAGGTTGTTGAATACCTTGGAGGCAAGGCTTTGTAGGAGAGACACAGTTGTAGACAAAATTCTGTCGTGAATTCTGTAGAGCTCTTCCAAGTGGGCATTGAGCGTGTGCACAGTGGTGCATTGAGGAAGGAACTCTGTTGTGAGTTCAAAAGAAGCAGGATCACTGAGGATTCTGAGAGGTCTGCCAGGAGGGCATCGAGCAAGTGCATAGGTGCACAGGAGAAGAAGACAGAACTATTGAACGTTCTGTGAAAATGGAAACTCTGCCAGGAGGGCATTGAGGCTGTGTGCAGGAAGGCACAAGAAGAAAATAACTCTTTGAGTTCTGGAAGTGAGGAAGGGTCCACTGAGGTATCTTCATTGGGTTGTTGAACACCCAGAAAGACTCAGCAAGAGGTTGCTTGAGCAGAGACACTGCCAGGAAGGCATTATATTCTCCATTTGTGCGAGAAAGGAACAAGGATGAGTTTCTGGGGAGGTCGAAGCTACAGGAGAAGCTCAGGATAGATAGCACTTTGTGTGTGAGGACTCTCCAGAGGCACAAAAGTCAAAAGAATCCTTTGAGGATTCGAAGGAAGAAAGCTCATGAGGAGTTAGCGTTTTTACGCGTGCAGTCGAGAACTCATAGTTGTGGAGTTCATGGAGACAAAGCAAAGGTTGAGGCCTTTGGATTTTTGAAATTCTCCCAAGTCTGGGAAGAAGGAGTGTGCAGAAGCTCAGGAGGAGCAGTAGCAGTCATCGTATCGGCTGGAGAAAAGAGACCTGGATCGTCGGTTTCTACGTCCAGGAGGAGTTCAGGAGAAGCGCACAGAGAGGGAGGTCGACAATCGTCGAATCTCACTCAGATAACCGTCAACCATTGGATCGGGAGAAGATGATCGAAGTTTAGTCTCTGGAGGGTGCACAGGAGGAAGAATGATCTGAACCATCAGATCTAGAGTGAAAACCCGACAGCCGCCAGATCTGTCGTGAGTTACACGGTGGTTAAACCATCAGGATAGCAGTCATCGGGAAATCGGGATTCTCGATGACAAGAAAATCAATACATTTCAAGTCTCAAAACACCAGGAAGATCAGAGTCATCCATTAGCGGAGACACGTGGCGGAGATCCGCAGAGAGTCGGGATATTCGGCATCAGGAAATCGGAGTTTCTGAGGTCGAAGGAATTGGGACATCACAAGTCTTGAAATCCCCAAAAAATTGGGACCGTCCATCAGAGAAGGGACGCGTGGCAACAATCGATGCCATCAGGAAAAGTCCCGACAAGGAGGACATCCATCGGTGTTTGGTCCATCGGGATATCGGGGATCCCGTAGACAAGGTGTTTGTCATTTTGGAATCATGAACCGTGAAACCCCGACGAGTGGGAGCCAGCTGTCAGCACATCAAAGAAGGAGGACAGTGCCATCGTGAGGGGCCAGCTGTCAGCAAAATGGAGAGTTGGGATTCAAGGAATCGGGAATCCCGTGGGCCAATGCATTTTGGCATTGGAAACCCCGAAAACCTAGAAATTAAGATCGGGAAAAGTCACAGGTGCGTGCGGAGGTCGTGACAGGGTGAAGAAAGGACCTGTGGACTGGGTTTTTCATAGGGATTCCATTGGGATTCCAAAGAGCTAATTCGGCTCAGCAGAAGGGGATTTTTGATCGATCCTGTGAGCGGGTGAGTTAGAGGTTTAGCTCATTCACCTGCGTCAGTTTGGTATCAGAGACTCAGATTCTTGTTTGTATATTTCAGGAAGGAAGAGGCAGGAAGAAGTAAAGAGCACTCTGATACACATCAAGTGGTATTAGAGCGGGATTTTGTTTGTATATTGCAGACAGAGGAGGCAAGAGGAAGACGGAGAGATGGAGGACTCTGTAAGGACTTGTTTGTAGGTAGGCATAAGTCCATAGACAGTCAGCAGGACTGTAAGATGAAGCTGGACACACTCAAGATGCAGAGTGATAGTAGCATATCTATCAGGGAGGAAGATAGACACAGCAAGACGGCTACTAAAGGCTGTAGGAAGAAGATAAAAGCAGAAAAGCTTGCAGAAATGGATGGAGAGCTTGCTGATATAAAAGCAGAGATAGAAAGGCTCGAGTTAAATATGCGACAGGATAAGAAGCCGAGATGGGTGTATGAGTGGCCCATGAAGAAGCCAAAGATGAAGTGGCCAGTCAGGGAGCTAATGGTCATAAGACAACGTAGGCTATTAAAGGAATGGTTGAGGTATGTTGAAAACCTTAAAGCCACAGAGGAGGAATTGGTTTAGATATGTGAACCAGAAATTGGAGAAATTCTCGGTGAAGAGAATGGATTGGGATTGTCTGATGATCTCAAGAACTGCCAGGAGGGCAGAGAAGTAGAAATTCCCGTTTTCCAGGAGGGCAACAGATTGAGATCATTGCGGGATCTCACAGACTGTCAGGAGGACATCCAGGGAATTTCACATTGCCAGCTAGGCAATGAAATGAGGTCACTGTGGGATCTCGAAGACTGCCAGGAGGGCATTGGAAGAATCTCATATTGCCAGGTGGGCAGAGATGAGAATTCGAGACCATATGAAGGTCTCATGGACCTAGAGGCGAGTTCAATTCAGCAAGGAGTGTTGATGAAGATGGGATCATTTGATCTCATAGTCTTCCATGAAGGCAGCAAAGACATCCCATATTGTCAGGTGGGCAGGGATGAGCAAGGGAAATTTGATCAGCCCGAGGAGCTGATAGGGCAGATGAGACTATCGGAGGGTCTCATAAATTCATAAATGAATTTAGAGCAGTAGATGCAGCTGACAAAGGAGGAAGATCAGGATAATATTCTGATGATTGGGGGAATTGGAGTATTCCTACCGTTTTCCCAGGAGGAGGTAGAAATTTGGGTTGCAGGTGCAGCAACAGCAGAAGAACAGTCACAGCTAACGATGACTGTCAGGGAAGAAGAAGGATTGGAGTAGACTTTGGAAGCTGCCCAAGAAGATGAAGAAAATGAGCATTCTGAGGAGTGTCTCAATGTATTCAGCCAGGAAGCTGAGGAAGCTATAGCATTGGAGCTGACAGCAAAAGAAGCAGAAGAGGATGATGAGCATTCTGAGGAATGGCTCAATATTTTCAGCCAGGAGACTGAAAAGACTGCAACATGGGAGGTTGCAGAAGCAGAGGAAGAAGAGGCAGACAACATTTACTTTAATGATCTGTGGGAACAAATAGAAGCCCTGGAAGAGAGGGTAAAAGTGCAGGGCGTGCACATCCAACAGGTGAAGTTGGAAACAGATGAAGGAGGCATGGGAGATCATGGTGATCTTCTCATGTGCCAAAAATTTTTGCAGTTGAGGAGACTGCATGAACAGAACCAGCCATTGGAACAGCTGGACAAATTGATCAAGGAGATCATGGAGTTGATGATCCGATCAGCAGGCACTGCCAGCAAGGAAGGGCTGAGCAAAAAAGAAGCAGCAGCAGGAGGAGAATGGAGCAGATGGGAAGCTCCAGATATTTGTTTTGGATCCAGGAGGATTTCCAACCGCTTAGAGGGGAAGCGCATGAGCAGGAGCTCATGATTTTGTAGTTGAGGACTTTGATGCAGGAGCATCTCTCCACGTCAGCCAGCCAGCCACGTTGAGTGCGTGCATTCAAGCTGAAGAGAGGTACAGTCCTCATTCAAATTTGAAATTGAATGTAATTAAATGCTTAGGCTGGCGAGCCATAAAAGTTGTTCCTTTGTGCAGGCGTTAGGTAGAGCGGCCATTAATGTTTGGATGGCTGAGATCTAGATCCGATTCTGGACTAGACAACCCATTCAAGGCAATTGAATAGGGTAGGTAGGTTTGGAGGGAAACGCTCTAAGATCCCCTCAGGTAAAAGAGATTTCCATATCTCATTTTGATAGCTAGATGAGAAGAAAGTTAAGTTGAGTTGAGGAGAGCCAGGGAGAGCTCGGAAACACATTGTAAATACAGGCATTTTCCATTTTAATATAATCAGAAGCAGTTTTTCCTGCATGTCATTTTATGTTATGTGGATGTCTGTGTGTGTTATTTTATATGTTGTAGATGTATGTTATGTTGATGCATTCTGCATGAGTTGTTTGGTTTCAGGCTTGAGAGGTCTTTGAGGTTTCATGTTAGGAGGGCATGACAGAGTGCCGCGGTCTATGAATACCGATGCACATAGGTTGCACTTATGAACTCTGCAGAGTCAGACAAAGACGTGTTGCGGCACAGAAGCTGAAGTCAACAGCTCAGGAGAAGACCTCAAGGTTGTTGAATACCTTGGAGGCAAGGTTGTGTAGGAGAGACACAGTTGCAGATAGAATTCTGCCGTGAATTCTGTAGAGCTCTTCCAAGTGGGCATTGAGCATGTGCACAGTGGTGCATTGAGGAAGGAACTCTGTTGTGAGTTCAAAAGAAGAAGAATCACTGAGGATTCTGAGAGCTCTGTCAGGAGGGCATCGGGCAAATGCATAGGTGCATAGGTGCACAGGAGAAGAAGACAGAACTTTTAAACGTTCTGTGAAAAGGGAAACTCTGCCAGGAGGGCATTGAGGTTGTGTGCAGGAAGGCACAAGAAGAAAATAACTCTTTGAGTTCTGGAAGTGAGGAAGGGTCCACTGAGGGATATTCACTGGGTTGTTGAACACCCAGAAAGACTCAGCAAGAGGTTGCTTGAGCAGAGACACTGCCAAGAGGGCATTATATTCTCCATTTGTGGGAGAAAGGAACAAGGACGAGTTTCTGGGGAGGTCAAAGCTACAGGAGAAGCTCAGGAAAGATATCACTTTGCGTGCGAGGACTCTGCAGAGGCACAGAAGTCAAAAGAATCCTTTGAGGATCCGAAGGAAGAAAGCTCGGGAGGAGTTAGCGTTTTTACGCGTGTAGTGGAGAACTCATAGTTGTGGAGTTCGTGGAGACAAAGCAAAGGTTGAGGCCTTTGGGATTTTGAAATTATCCCAAGTCTGGGAAGAAGGAGTGCGCAGAAGCTCAGGAGGAGTAGTAGCAGTCGTCGGATCGGCTGGAGAAAAGAGACCTGGATCGTTGGTTTCTACGTCCAGGAGGAGTTCAGGAGAAGCGCACAGAGAGGGAGGTCGACAGCTATCGGATCTCACTCGGATAACCGTCAACCGTTGGATCGAGAGAAGATGATCAGATTTTAGTCTCTGGAGGGTGCGTAGGAGGAAGAATGATATGAGCCATCATATCTAGAGTGAAAACCCGACAGCCGCCAGATCTGTCGTGAGTTACACAGTGGTTAAACCATCGGGATAGCAGTCATCGGGAAATCAGGATTCTCGAGGACAAGAAAATCGAGACATTTCAAGTCTCGAAACACCAGGAAGATCAGAGCCATCCATTAGTGGAGACACGTGGCGGAGATCCGCAGAGAGTCAGGATATTCGTCATCGGGAAATCGGAGTTCCTGAGGTCGAAGGAATTGGGACATCACAAGTCTCAAAATCCCGGAGAAATCGGGACCATCCATCAGAGAAGGGACGCGTGGCAGCAATCGGCACCATCGGGAAAATTCCCAACAAGGAGGACGCCCATCGGTGTTTGGTCCATCGGGATATCGGGGATCCCGTAGACAAGGTGTTTGGCATTTTGGAATCGCGAACTGCGAAACCCCGATGAGTGGGAGCCAGCTGTCAGCACATCAAAGAAGGAGGACAGTGCCATCGTGAGGGGCCAACTGTCAGCAAAACGGAGAGTCGGGATTCGAGGAATCGAGAATCTCGTGGGCCAATGCATTTTGGCATTGGAAACCCCGAAAACCCCAAAATTAAGATCGAGAAAAGTCACAGGTGCGTGCGTAGGCTGTGACAGGGTGAAGAAAGGACCTATGGGCTGGGTTTTTCACAAGGATTCCATTGGGATTCCAAAGAGATAATTCGGCTCAGCAGAAGGGGATTTTTGATCAATCCTGTGAGCAGGTGAGTTAGAGGTTTAGACCTTTCGCCTGCGTCAATCATCCTACAAGTCAGATAATTGGTGAGAAAGACAAAGGTGTACAAACCAAGAGAAGGATAATCAAAGACACCGAGAAATCACATATAAACTTCATATCCATGGTGGAACCCAAGAACTTTAATGAATCCAATAAAGATGTAAACTGGTTAAAATCAATGAATGAGGAATTGGATCAGATTGAGAAGAACAATATTTGGGAGCTTTTTCCTAGACCTGCAGATAAAAATGTAATTGGCTCCAAATGGGTTCTTAAGACTAAAATGAATGAACAAGGAAAAATTGTTAAGAATAAAACCAGTTTGGTCCGTAAGGGGTATGCACAAGTTGAAGGACAGGATTTTGATGAAACCTTTGCACTAATGGCAAGATTGGAATCCATCAAAATATTTCTTGCCTATGCATGTCATAAGAACTTTAAATTATATCATATGGATGTTAAGTCAGCATTTATTAATGGATATCTAGAAGAAGAAGTATATGTGGAACAACCTAAAGGATTTTCACTTATAGATAATCATGACTACGTCTGTAACTTGACAAAGGCATGATATGGACTGAAACAGGCACCACAAGCTTGGTATTATAGTCTGGACAAATTTCTATAGGACAAAGGGTTCAAGAAAGGTATTGTTAATGGTAATTTGTACATTAAGTCTGAAGGTGATGATTTATTAGTTGTTTTGGTTTATGTAGATGGAATTATTTTTAGATGCACTAATGAGCCTTCAGTTCAGTGGTTTTCCAATTCTATGCAAACTTAGTTTGATAGGTCCTTGATAAGAGAATTGTCATATTTTATTGGTTTACAAATCAATCAGAGTTCTGTAGGGCTATTTATCTCTCAAGATAAGTATTTGAAAGAGATGTTGAAGAAGTTTCAGATGGAATATTCCTCTCCTATTATTACACCTATGGTGGTTGGTTGCAAGCTCAGTATAGATGTTATTTCACCTGATGTTTATCAAAGAACATATCGATCAATGATAGGCAATCTTTTGTACATCACAACATCTCGTCCTGATATAATGCAAGTTGTTGGAATGGTAGGTCGTTATTAGTCTCCTCCTAAACAAAGTCATTTAGCAGTTGTCAAAAGGATATTAAAATATTGAAGGGTACAATGACTTATGGTCTTTGGTATCCTAGAAATCAGAATTTTTAATTAACTGCATATTCAGATGTTGATTAGGAAAATTCTTTGGATGAAAGAAAGAGCACCAGTGGAGGTGCATTATTCTTAGGTGATTCATTAATCGCATGGATTAGTAAGAAGTAGGGATATATTTATTTATCAACTATAGAGGTCAAGTACATTGTTGTTTCTACTTGTTGCACTCAGATATTATGGATGATTCAAACTCTTGCAGATTTGAAGGTAACTTATACTGATCCCATTCCACTTCACTACAATAATACCAGTGCCATTAGTGTCTCCAAGAATCTTGTGCTTCATTCCAAGACTAAGCATATACCAATAAAGTATCATTTTCTCAAAGATCGTGTTACAAATGGAGTTGTTCAGTTCAATTATATTCCATCCAAAGATCATATTGCTGATATCTTCACTAAATCGCTTGCAATAACTCAGTTTGAGTATCTACGCCATAAGTTGGGTGTGACCCTGTTATCTAGTTAAAATAGACTATCTAATCAGGGGGAGATTGCTCATGTTATATCTAATCGGGGGGAGAGTTCTTATTGTATCTCTGATCACGGGGAGAACAGATTCACTCTCAGTTTTCTTTGACATTGATGTCAAAGGGGGAGAAAAAGGTGTGGTCTGGATGCTACAGTTGGAGGTCTAAGCAGTATAGTGCATCCTTTCAGGGTTTCCATAAATGCCAAAGGGGGATATTGTTGGCATATTTTACATGAAGAGTGTGCTTGTCATTGATGGCAAGAATTGCAGCAATGATGGCAAGGAGCATGCACAGGATTCCTTAGAATCTGTGATTTTGTAGAAGGAATCAAGCTCAGGAGGGATAGAGGATTGGAAGAGTTCAGAGGAAGGAAGAGGTTCAAAGTCACCTCATGGAGTTAAGATCAGAAGGGTTGATGTCGAGTTATTTGGCAAGGAGCCATCGATATTCTTGAAGGATGGTAGAGATCCCTGGAGAGAATAAGGAACTAATAGCCTTGGGTTGTTAGATCCAGTGGAGTTGCAAAGAGGATAAGCCCAGGAGTCATTCATCACTCCAAAGCTGTGAAGAAATCATGGCCATCAATTGAGGCAGGACATGTGGTGAGAGATCATCATTGTGTTGGTTCACAAATCGGGAAATCATAGATAGGAGAAGCGAAAACTCGCGACGTCTGAGTTCGCGAAGGTGATCACATTCATTGATCAAGGAATGTCATGGGCCGTTGATCTGACAAAATCACAGTACCGAAACATGATCAGGATCAAAATCCTTGATCATGGATCTGCTTCGAGAGTCTTCATGACCATTGGATCACTTTTCAGTGGAAGGACAGGATAAGTTGAAAGATCTGAGATCCCAATCATCTGAATTTTTGTCAGCCATCAGATTGAACTAAATGGAAGGATAGGATAAGAAAATATGGAGAGTCATTGTATTTAATCCAAGGCAAAGCTGCATCACAGACAGATCAAGCCGCTGATCTAAGATCTTGATCAAACGAACATCATTTGTTTTGGTTCTAAAGTTATGAGGAGGTTACGCTTTGGAAAAAACTCACTTTAAGAATTTCAAGTTGAGAAATGAAATACCCAAAGCCCGAAGAGCCAGAGTAAATATCAACCATCATATCTAGAGGGATACATGGTGACAGATCATGAGCTCTGGAGAAATCACTTCGAGAAGTTTCAGTTTGAGTTTTGAAATTCCTGAAGCCCAGAGAGTTAGAGAGCTAAAATACATTCTCAACCACCGGATCATCCAAAGTATATCTCAGTCATCAGATCATCCGAAGAATATCTCAAGTGTCAGATCGTCCGAAGTGAATCTGGGTTGTCTCATCCAGAGCATTAGTGACAACGCACGCCCCTTCCTCAACCCTCAGGTCAGAAGGTCCACATCAACAGGATATTTCCTTTACCACTGGCCCGAAGAGCTCTCGGTAATAGCTCTTCTATTTCCCTTTCAGGAAATCTGCACCCCCAGCAAATTCTCACGGGATCCCCTCTTTTCACTCAGGAGATCAGAATTCACACTTTCGCAAACCTGTAGGTCAAGCGCCTATCTCTCAAATCTCTGAAACCCAAAAACAGTCAACGCTGACCCTCCCTCTTTCTCTTTCTTATTTTTCCTTATCGCGATTTTGGCGGTCGCGGTGTCAAGCAACTTGTTCCCGCGATTCCCGAAACCCGATTTTCTGAAATTTTGATGCGCTCACAAGGTTGACTTTTCAACACCCCTTTACTTCTGTCGGGACTTCATACTTCACAATATCGCGAATCCTAATGGAAGGAATTCGGGAAACTCTGAAATGGTCAACTGAATTTAATTCCTTGACGAGAGTGTGCCACCTGTCCACTCGCTGCCTCCTCTGGCCCCACACAAATCCTTTTAACCTTCGGGACTTCACGTTTCATGATATCGTGACTCTCGTTGCAAAGTTTACGGGACTTCCCCCTACAAAATCCTGAAATAGGAATCCGCTTCCAAATCCAATGGCCCTTGTGGCTTGGATCTACAGTCCTACTCCTCCTGAGCTTAGAACCTTTAGGAATACTCACGGTAACTCCCTTGCTCCTCCATGAGATCTAACAGCTCACGAAAATTCACGAATTCTCTACAGGGAATTCCGATTGTCCGTTCTTTCTTTGAGAACTCATCCTCCTGTGGTCCGATGTCACTATGCCTTCTTTCAAACTTCCAAGGTACTTGGCCTCTACCTTCCTTCAACTCCTTCGAAGGTCAAATTCCTTCTGAGCTTTCTTACAACTCTGCATCTTTTAGAAAAACCCGTGCACGCACTCCTTGCAGCAACCTTCAAACTCTTCCAAGTGTTGAAATCCTTCGACTCTGCGCACACCTGCAGCAGCAGTCTCTAAATGCTTCACTCAGATTCAAAACTCTGAGACTTTACTTGGCCTACATACTCCTTGCACGGCTCCTGTGCCTGACTACACCTCTGGTGTGAATGAGAACAAAAGCTATCTCTCCTGAGCTTTCAGAGATAAACCTCTAAACACCTTGTCGGTGCACTCCTTGCGGACAATTCAACTGCACTCCTTGCAGGAACTCTTGCTCATATAGAGAAACAATTGAAACTTATTCCTTTTCCCTTTCCTCTCAAATTTCAAACATTCAACAAGAAATCATTCATACATAGCATAAAAGAAATTTGCATGACAGAAAGAGTAAAACATTCATGAGCATAACATTCAAAGATGCATACACAGAGTATATATGGACACCATGAGTCTGAATCACAACTTTCTTGTATTAATTCATAAATTATGTACATGGAGTCTGCTACACAGCTCTCTCTACTTCTCTCCTATGCTCTCCAGAATAATGTTACAATATACAATGAGGGTGTTTATATCCCGTTTCCCTCTTGCTCTCTAAAACTGTCTAATCTACACATTCAATTCTACCTACTTGCATTAACTACCATAAATGCCTTCTATCTACTAAGGACAAGAGCGAATTTCTCAAGGTCCATTTACATTATACAAGGGAACTTCTTCTTAATTATCTCATTTAAGATCGTGCAATAACTTTAAGTTAATTTCAAAATTTGTGACGGGCGCTTTTCCAACTGTCTGTTGTCTCCGTGCTGGCTCGCTTGAGATGCTCCTGCATCATACTCCCTGGCTTGAAATTTTTCATGGGCTCCTGTCCATGATCTCGTGCACGGTGTGTCCATGCCTCTGGATTTCCGCTTCACTCTCCCAGCTGGCATCTTCAACTGGATGGCCTTTCCATTTGATCAAATACTCAAAATATTTCTTTCGCCTGGTCTTCTTGCTCACTCTTTTGTCCATTATGCACTCCATCTGTGGCTTATCTGCAACTGGCATCTGCTTTTTCCATTGGATCACTGGCTGATCATTTCCTATCCCTTCTTCCTCAGGCTTATATGGGTACAAATCTGAGATATTGAATATCGGAGAAATTCCGATCCCATCGGGTAATTCAATCTCGTAAGCATTCGCCCCATATCTCTTCAAGACCCTACACGGTCCAATTTTCTTCATCTTCATCTTATTATATGTTCCTCTCGGGAAACTTTCCTTTCTCAAATGTGTGAGAATCAAATCACCAACCTCAAATTGAAGTTGTCTCCTATGTTGATCGGCTCTGCGCTTATATTCCTGGCTCGAATTCTGTAAATGCTCCTTCACCAGGCTGTGAAGTTCCTTCATTGCCTCTGTGAAATCTTCTGCACTAGCGCTCCTAGCTGCAATCTTTTCTAAATCCCTCAACTCAAAAATTCCTCTCGGCTACATGCCATAGACAATTTGAAATGGACTATGCCCTGTGCTTCTATTAACCGAGTCGTTATAAGCAAATTCTGCCTATGGTAATATGTTGTCCCACTAGCTATGGTGTTCTGTCACCAGGATTCTCAGTAAGTCTCCCAGACTTCTATTCACCACTTTCGTCTGTCCATCTGTCTAAGGATGATAAGACGAACTAAATGACAAGTTAGTTCCCAGCTTCTTCCATAAGGTCCTCCAAAAGTGCCCTATGAACTTGGTGTCTCGATCTGAAACTATGCTTCTTGGTAAGCCATGAAGTCGAATGACTTCTTTGAAAAACAGGTTCACAATGTGAGTTGCATCACTGGTCTTCTGACATGGAATGAAGTGTGCCATATTGGAAAATCTATCCACCACCACAAAGATTGAGTCAAAACATCTTTGTGTTCTTGGCAATCCCAATACAAAATCCATGCTGATTGCATCCCACGGCCTTTCAGGTATGGGCAATGGTTGATAAAACCCTACATTCTGCTTCGTTCCCTTCGCATGCTGGCAAATTATGCATCTGTCCACGAATCTCTTGACGTCTGCTCACATTCCCAGCCAAAAATATGACCCATTCAATTTTGTGAACGTCTTATCGTGACCAAAGTGCCCTGCCAATCCTCCACTATGTTTCTCTTTCAACAAGTTCTCCCTCATGGAGCATTTCGGAATACACAGCTAATTACCTTTAAACAGTAATCCTTCCTAGATCATGTATTCTATCCATTGGCTTCTATCTCTGAGAATTGGATTCCCAACTGCTTCATATGCCTCCTTAAAATCCTGATCATTTCTACACATGTCCCTGAGGTCATCAAAACCCAACGTTTTGACTTTGAACTCCTGCAATAGCAAACACTTCCTGCTCAAAGCATCAGAAACCTTGTTAGCAGTACCAGAAATATGTTTAATCACAAAAGTGAAATTCTGCATATATTCAACCCATTTTACATGTCTCTGATTCAACTTTTCTTGTTGAGTCACAAACTGCAATGCATGATTGTCACTGTATAAGACAAACTCCTTCGGGGTCAAGTAGTGTCTCCATTTCTTTAATGTATGTATGATAGCATAAAAATCCTTGTCATAAGTGGAGTATTTCACCTTTGCTTCATTCATATTCTCGTTGAAGTATGCTATCGGTCTATCTTCCTGACTCAAGACTGCTCCTATTGCAAATCCACTTGCATCGCATTTCACTTGAAATGTCTTTTGGAAATCCGGCAACACCAAAATTGGTTGTTCTGTAATATTCCTCTTCAACAGATTAAAACTATTCTCAGCCTCTTCTGTCCAGTGAAAAGACTTGTGTCTTGTCTTCACTGTGTCCATCATCGGTGCACTGAAATTCCTAATGAATTTTTGGTAGAAACTAGCCAATCCGTGAAAACTTCTCACCTCAAAGATATTTTTCGGTGATGGCCAATTCTTGATCACCTCCACCTTATCTAGATCCATCCTCAACTCATCTGTAGAAATAACAAATCCCAAGTAAATGATCTCTGTCTTCATGAATGAGGATTTCTTCATGTTTATCAACAACTTCTCCTGTTGTAACCTTTGCATCACTGTAGCCAAATGCTTCAGATGCTCTACCACTATTTTACTGAAAACCAGTATGTCATCCAGATATACGATAACAAATTTTCTGATGAACTCCCTCAGGACTTCATTCATCAACCTCATGAAGGTACTCGGCGCATTTGTCAAGCCAAACAACATAGCAATCCATTCATACAACCCTTCATTGGTTTTGAATGTTGTCTTCCACTCATCACCTTCTCTCATGCGGATTTGATGATAACCACTTTTCAAATCAATCTTTGAAAAATATTTTGCTCCACTCAAGCAATCCATCAGATCATCCATCCTTGGCAATGGAAATCTGTACCTGATGGTTATCTTGTTGATCACCCTCGAGTTAGTACACATCCTCCAGCCTCTGTCTTTCTTCGGACTGAGTACTGTCGGAATAGAACATGGACTCAAGCTTTCCCTGACCAAACCTTTTTCCAACAAATCCTGGACTTGTCTTTTGACCTCTTCATTCTCTTGTGGTGTCAATCTATACGTGGCTTTATTTGGCAAACTGGCTCCTGGTATGAGATCAATATGATGACTGACACTTCTGATCAGTGGCAACGAACGAGGTAGTTCATCCACTACTATGTCAGCGAACTCTTCCAGTAGTTCCTAAACCTCTTCTAGTAAATCATCCACTCTTGTGCTGGTCAAAACAGTCTTCGGTTTCCTGACTACAATGAATTGTGGTTCTTCCTTCTTCTTAACCTCTATAAGAAGTTCCTTCCCACTCATGAGAAGTACAGTGTTGCTTACTTCCGGTTTCACCTCCTTATCCTTGATTGGAAGCAACATGTGAGTCCTCCCATTCTTTTCTAGGGTGTATGTGTTCATTCTCCCATCATGAATCACATTCCTGTCATATTTCCACAGTCTACCCAGCAATAGATGAAAAACATCCATAGGAATGACATCACATAGTATCTTATCATTATATCCTCCTATCTTAAACTCAACTAAACATTGTTTAGTGACAGTTACCTGATGTCCTTTTTGTAGCCACGAAACTCTATATGGGCTTTGTTATCCGCAATTTTGGTCATTGTGATAATGTCATGATGATGTCATGATGATAGAAAATCAAGCTCTTCACTAAGAATACTTTCCTGAAATAAGTTACATTTGTCTGCTTCCAGAAATCATGCTTTTAAGGGATGTTCGCAGGCTACCTATGTATCTACCTGCGAGAATGCCTGATTCTCGCAGGCTGCTTTAAGTTGGGGTGAGAACCTCTCGCACTGTAACTAATAGCCAGGGTGCGAACATGTTCCAAAGGAAGGAAAAAGATAAAATCTCGAATCTTCTAGAAGGGAATCTTCTAGAAGGGAATCTTCTAGAAACATGAGTTGGATTCAAAAGGTTATTCAGGTGCTGGCATTCCAGATATCTTGGGATCATTTCTTATCCAAGTAACTAATCTATCTTCTCCTATATATTGAGGATATTTCTCATGGAAAGGGTTAAGCAAACAAGCAGCAAGCTAGCTAGAGATTGATTAGAGAAATAGTGCAAGAATGTATGGAGGATTGATGCTACAGCAGCAAGAGACAACAGCAAGGTCATCACAAGTGGTTGATTTTCTTCATGCATGAGCAAGTGTGTGTGTCAGAGCTAGGAGCCATCGAAAGGAGACCTACGACATCAAGGCTCAGGTTGTAAGTTTCACTTTCAATTAATTCAATACAGTAATATGTCCCTTTCCCATAAAGATGATGTCACTTTATTACAAAACTCCTTGATCATATGTATAGACTAGCTATTGAATATATTAATATGCCTTTACTTCGATTGGTTTGTTCTGTTGTGATCTGGACGGGATGAGAGCATTGGAGCGAAGCTTGGAACAACAGAGATCTAAGGAAAGCGTTCATAAGGTATGTCCATAATCCTTACCTCGTAGTTCATTCAATCGGCTAGATCTAGGGAAAGTGTATTATTCTGTCCTGTTTTGTTCTAGATCCAGGTGGATCTAGGGAGATCGGTTTGTGTCTACACTCACGGATTTATCCTGAAACAAAATTGGCGACTCTGCTGGGGAACTATCCCTTTTTTCTTTATGGTTTTTTGAATTTTCTGTGGCCATTTGCTCTATTTTCATTTTTCTCCTGTTTTGTCAGTGTCTGAGTCCTCAGGATATCCTGAGAGACCTTCTGGGTCTATAAGCCAGCTTGAATTTTACTTGCATTTTCAAATTTTTCATTATCTTCAGGGATTCTCGCACTGTGTCCATTGACAGCCTGCAAGAACCCTTCAAGTTTGCACACTGCGTATATAGTCCAGTGTGAACCCCTCGCACATTGCTCCACAGTGGCCTGCGAGAACACTATCTTCTCGCACTGTGTATCACTGCTGGCCTGCGAGCATCTTTTGGAAAATTTTGGAAATTGATTTTTGACTTTTTCAATTACTCAGAATAGTTGATTTGTGTTTTTTTGGCTTATTGGGTCATTGACTTGTGCATCTCTTGCTGTAGTTTGCTTGCTTGAACAGATTTAGGGTTTCTAGGTCTTTCTTGCCCTTGGTAGCTTGACTTTTGTTTCTTGGCTCTGTTTGGCATTTTATTTCTCTCTGACTTCTGGAGTTGAGGGTGTCTGATTGACTGAGAACCAGTGATTGGTAGAGAGTCAAGTGCTTTGTGTTTCTCATGTGCTTGGTGGTTCGAAAGAACAATTTTCATTTGCATTGAGGAACTCCTTGGTTTGCTTTTGTTTTTACTTTCGTTGAAAGTATTGGATTGGGTTGTTTGTTTGGGTCTGTATGATTTGGTTTTCTTTTCTCGTTAGTTAGAGTTCTTCTTGGAAAGTGAACGACAAGTTTTATTTCAAGAGTTTGTTTTTGCCTTTTCGAAAACATTGAAAATCAAGTTTTTAGAGTTTGTTTGAAAAAGACATATGGAAATCGTTCATTGATATATGATTGTTTACATTGACATCTGCACGAAATTGAGCATTGCACTTGCATTGTAGTATTGAGATTGATTTGGAAGATACTCTCTCTCCCGTAACTAGGATTCATGGAATGAAAAGAATTATATTTCATCATTGTCCTTGCATTTTTGGGTCAGAGTCATACATCACGAGTTTCACTTTCGTTACCTTTGAGTAAACAACAGCTTTTAAAAACATTGCGTAATATTAAAATTTACCTAGTAACTCTTTTCTAGGGCTCTTTTACACCAACATTTAGCTAGGCTAGTGCTTTGGAGTAGGAAGAGAGATACACTCTCCAAAAGCTCAAAAACACACAATAGAATCTTGGGTTAGGGAGTGTTAAATTCCATTAGCAGCACATTGTCCTGGGACGCCCTTCTAACACAAGGGTCAAGCACTAGGTCGCATTGGTGTTGGCAGAGTTACTAACCCTGCTTTGTTGACATCGGTGTAGAGATTGCACGTATTACGGGGATCACTCCAAGGTATACCCACAATTATG
>ML797449.1:45485-55508 GCA_009831015.1 Picea engelmannii
ACTAGAAAAATGTTGAAAGCAACACATTAAGATTCATGCATAGTCACCAGCAAAACAACAAATTCATAAAGAAACATAAATGGTTTTATGCATAAAGAAACATATATCAATCATTCATTAACATATAACATTCATGCATTCATTAATCATAGACACAAAATACTTCATCTCAATAAATTTCATCATCAAAAATATTTTTTCACAATATGGTACATGATGTTTCTAAGTACAATCATTTCTTTTTTGGTTTATTTCTATTTGAAATGAATTCAAAAAGTATCTCGCCAGTTCCTTCTTCCCCTTCGGTTGTTCTGGCCTCTACATGTCTTATTAATGACTTGGTCACGTACTCACGACGTCAAGGTTGTTGCAAGGGGGGGGCACGAATCATCAGTTGCAATAAGAAAGAAATGTTAAATTGGTATTTTTTGTTATTATTATTACAATTATTTCATTAATAAAAAGAGAATTAGAGTGGTATTTACCTTCTTGAGTAGCGGAGGCAAGCGGAGTAGTTTTGGATGCGACCATGATATGTTCCTCTTCTTTTCTAGCCTCATCCTCTAGATGCTCTGGAGTTGAAACAGGAAAGGTTATTGATCTTGATTTTATGAGAAGAACGAAATGACTACAGATTATTAATAGGTTATCAACACAAAATAACAGAGATACAGTAAAACTTGTTTTCTATTCAATAAGGAGATAAGTTGAAACTGTGAAATGCAGCGGAAACAAGCTTGTTGGAATGGTGGCGGCTTATCTCTAAGAAGAGATGTGACGGTTGTGCTCATTCGCAAGAAGATGATTACAATGAGGCTCTAAAGGCATTTTTTACAATAAAAAGGAATGTCGAAAACCCTAGACATCCAAAAACCTAACCCTAGGAGATGAAGTGCCAAAAGTCATGTGGGCCCTGTTTGGGTAAGTTAGTACATCAACTTCCCGGGATCGTAACTTTTGCATACGATCTTTGTTTTAGGCGTATGATAGCATGTTGGAAAGGTATCACTGAGGAGATTCATTTTGGAGGAAATATGGAAGGAATTTTTATATTTCTCCCCGTTTCCCAAAAAAAACATCATTTAGGGCCTCAAAATGGCTCCGAAAGTGAAAAACTGCTAAAAATAGTAAATTACCAAAATTGCCAGAAAATTGTTTTGAACCAGTTGGAAAAGGTGGGTGGCCACCGATATCCACTTGGATCAATCCTCCCTCCTTAGGAATCAATGGTATCCATTGCGTTGATTTCCCCCATCAGATGAGGAAATTTCTACTGAATTTGGCCCCGGGTGAGCCACTTGCCTTGGTACAGGAGTTTCCCTGCTTTGACGACTCGACAAAGTTGGATCCTTTGTTTCTGAGTGCCCTTAATCTGTGTGTCCACAATTTTATCATTGGATTCATGTTTTATGCAGTCGGGGTTGAGCTCTGTTGGTGTCATTTGTTCTGCTACTTCCAAGGTGTCCAATAATGGTGGGAAATAAGGGCAAAGGAGATCCACGTTGAACACTGGGTGCAGGCCAAGGAAAGGAGGAATGTTGAGCTCAAAAGCATTAGCCCCCACGGACTTGGTGACGGTGTATGGCCCATAATGGAGTGGGATAAGATTCTTATGGGGTCTTGTAAGGCGTTCTTTCTACAAGTGCAACCAAACTTTGTCGCCCACCTGAAACTTTTGTGGCACTCGAAGTTGATCATGGTGTTGCTTGTACTTGTCATTGGACTTATGTAGGATATCTTAAACCTATTGGCGGATGTGTTGGATCTGCTCAATGAAACGAGTGGCTTTGTTAGCTTCAGTTGGAGAAGGAGATGAGTCGTTCGAGGTGACCGCAAGGGGAAGTGCAACATCTATAGGACCCAATGGTTGGAATCCCAACCCCACCTGAAAGGGGTTGTGGTCGGTTGAGCTATGCAGGGATTGGTTGTAGCTATGATGGACATAGGGAATGCTCTCATCCCATGTGCAAGGGTGATTTGAATTATACATGTGAAGGATATGCACAATCATTCAATTTACGACCTCGGTTTGGCCATCTGTCTGGGGGTGGAAGGCTGAGGATTTGGTGAGCTTGGTGTCCAGCAGTGACCAGAGGCTCGACCAGAATGTGTTGAGAAATTGATTTTCCCGATCTAAGACAATGGTTTGTGGGATTCCAAAATGTACCTAGACTCATTCAAAGAAGAGCTTGGCAGTGGCCTCTGTTGTGATGTTCTTCTTGTAGGCAACCAGAATCGCCATCCTATAAAAGCGATCAACAACCACAAAAACACAGTCATTGATCCGGATTATTTTTGGCATGAAATGAGAGCAGAGATATAACACATAAATATTTAGAGATATTGCAAGAAAGACAACAATATAATAGATATATAGTGGAAATAAAACAAGAGTCACATATATACAGTAATACACAATTTCTATTAATGAAATAAATGTACAGAGACTGTAAAAGTACAAAGTCAAAGACTCGCTATAATGGTGGAATCTTATCTCTGAGAAGAGATGTGATGGATACTCGCATTAGAAAGAAGAATATTATTACAATGAGGCTCTAAGAGCCTTTTTAACATAAGGAAAATCCAAAACCCTAACCCCAGATGATGAAAATTCAAAAGGTTTGCAGGCCCTGATGGGGGTAGTTGATACATCAACTTCCCAGGGGTGTAACGTTTGCATACGATCTTCGTTTGGGGTGCTCGATGCACCGTTAGAAATATCTATCCGAGGACTACAACTTTTGTGTGAGAAAAATCGAACTTCATTCCATGTTGCTCCCTATTTTGCCAAAAAATGTCATTTAGGGTCTCAAAATGGCTCTGGAAGTTCAGGACCCGAAAAACTGCTAAAAATAGTAAATTACCAAAATTGCGAGAAAATTGTTTTGAGCCAGTTGGAAAAGGTGGGTGGCCACCGATATCCACCTGGATCAATCCTCTCTCCTTAGGAAGTAATGGTCTCCATTGCGTTGAGTTCCCAGGGGAGAGGGGAAAGTGATTGTTGAATCTGAATCTTGGTGAGTTGCTTGCCTTGTTGGAGAAGTTGTGTTGCTTAGCTTGTTGAAGGTTGTCATGAACCCGTGGCTGGAAGGGTTGGAACTTTTTAACCAGTCTGGCTACATGAGATGACTGTGTGCAGAAGGAATCTTTGCGCTTTGTTGCAACCTTGTTGACCTGCTTTTATTGGATAAAAGGTGCTTGGGCCGAGGCTGGAGTGGTTGCAATATCCTTTTGTTCACCTTTTGAACAGATTGTGAAAAAGATAAATTTTGTAGTATGAGATACTACCTTGCAACACTTTTTAGGTGGGACAATAGTCGGAATTACCTCTGGTATTCTATAGAGATAACCTCCCAAAGTAACAATGACACTACGGGGTCGAGACTCATAGATAGCATGGTGCTTCCACATATATGGTTGACCCAAGAGAACATCACAGACATCCAATGGGGCAACATCACATAATACCTCATCCTTGAAGGGTTGGATGTTGTATGACAATCAACACTATTGGCTGACATGAAGATCTCATCCTTGGAGAAGCCACACGATGATGTATGGTTGCAGGTGTGGTGTTGTCGGAAAACCCAATTGTTTGACGACCTCTATTGAGATGAGGTTCTTTTGGCTTTTGCTATCAACAATAAAATGAAACGGGATCCCCTTCACCCACATCTGTGAATGAAAAAGGCACCCCCCCTCTTCAAGATCTGTTGGTTCTTCTGGTTGAATTGCTGCGGTCGTGACAATAACAGTGGGGTCTACGTCGATGATCTTTCTTTTACCAGTATTTTCATAATCAGATTCTGAATCAGGTTTTCTCTCCTTTTCTTTGATCTCAGCTACCAAGGACTATTTTGAGAGACATTCATCGGTTTTGTGCCAGGGGCTTTTATGGAAATCACACCATTTTCTGGTGTCCTTCTTTGTCTTCCCGTGACCCTTCTTTTCCTATGGCTTGGACTGATTTTTGGGAGACTGTTTGTTAGGGTTGCCGTTGTCATACTTTGATTGTTTCAGATTTGTAGATCCGAAATCCCATTTATTCTGGTGCTTAAATTTCTTCTCGATTTTAAGATCATATCGATAAGCAGCACCGAGTGATGAGATATCCAGAAAATCCATTTCAGTTTGGATGTATCTGTGTAGAGACCCACAATATTTCATAACCAAATGTCATTCGGAGTCTTTGATACCCATCTTGGTGCGCAAGGTATGGAAGGTATTGGTGAACTCTGGAACTGCTTGGCCCCTCTTTTGTTGCAGTGTGGTCCATCTCATGTACTAGTCTTCATAGTTTCCAACAGGGTAATACTGTTCCTTTACGTCATCCACAAAAAAATCCCAAGTGGGCTCGGTCCCATATATTCCAGACTCCTCTGTAGAAATTTTCTCCCAGTAAGTTTCCCACCAATGTTTGACATGGGGGAGAGCTTTAAGGAGCATGAAGATGATCTTTTCTCTATCGAAAAAAATTGTGAACAGAGAAATAACCTTCTAACAGATTTAACCATTTATCTAGGGCATTCGCATCTATATGACCTTTAAATATAAGAATATCAAAATTGGCATGTACCTTAAAAGGCGAGGTGCCTTGAAAGTGGTCGCTTGATGAATATGCACTTGTTTCTATCGACAAGCGTTGAAGGATGTGGGAAAAATTCTCAATCATTTCGTCCCTCTGTCGTGTGAGAGCTTGCTCAAGCAACAGATTGATAGAATCGTTTTCTCTGTCATTTTTCTTTTCTTCCACCATTGAGGGTTTCTTGGGTGTGTGAGAATGATTGTCCTCAAGAGATACAAGCTCAAGACCTAACTTTCTATACTCAGACCTCGTCGGGGACATGCACTGAAAACAATCAAGAGCATCCTGCTCTAATACCACTGATCTGGATTATTTTTGGCATGAAATGAGAGCGGAGATATAACACAAAAATATTTAGAGATATTGCAAGAGAGACAACAATATAACAGAGATATAGAGGAAATAAAACAAGATTCACAGATATACATTAATACACTATTTCTATTAATGAAATAAATGTACAAAGACTGTAAAAGTACAGAGTCAAAGACTCGCTAGAATGGTGGCAGCTTATCTCTGAGAAGAGATGTGATGGTTACTCACATTAGCAAGAAGATGATTATTACAATGAGGCTCTGAGGGCCTTTTTAACATAAGGAAAATCCAAACCCCTAACCCTGGAAGATGAAAATCCAAAAGGTTTGCAGGCCCCGATGGGGGTAGTTGATACGTCAACTTCCAAGGGGTGTAACTTTTGCATACAGTCTCTATTTGGGGCGCTCGATACACCATTAGAAATATCTATCCGAGGACTACAAAGTTTGTGTGAGCTTCCATGTTGCTCCCCGTTTTCCCAAAAAACATCATTTAGGGTCTCAAAACGGCTCTGAAAGTTCAAGTCCCAAAAACTTACTAAAAATAGTAAATTACCAAAATTGCCTGAAAACTGTTTTGAGCCAGTTGGAAAAGGTGGGTGGCCACTGATATCCACCTGGATCAGTCATTTCCCCGCTTGGTGGATGAGAAGCCCGACATGTAGTCCATTGAAATGGATTCCCATGGCTTATCAGGAGTAGGAAGAGGGGTTTACAGGCCATGTTTCTTAGTGGTCGGTTTGGCAATAGTGCAGGCAGTGCAGGACCTGATATACTTGTTGACCTCCTATTGAATTTTCGGCCAGTAGAAATGTTTAAGTAGCATCACCACTGTCTTTTAGATGCTGAAGTGTCCTTCCACCCGACTGTAGTGGGATTCCAAGATCATCTTGGCTCACTCGCTTGATGGAACACAGATATGGCCCAGATGACACAACAAGCCATCCTGAAGATGGAAATTATCAACAACTATGTTTGCACCCAACATTTGGTAGGTGGTGGCGAAGTCTGTGTCTATCTCATAGAGTTGGGGCCATCAAGAGGTCTCATGGCCACAAGAGTCTAGCACCGTGGTGAGTGTCACGACTGGTGGTCAGCTGAGGCAATCAGTGACACGATTGGTGCTTCATGTTTTATACTTGATGTTGAGGTGGAATTGTTGCAAGTATGTGGACCACTTTTGATGGTGATAATTCTGAAATTTGCCTTGTGTCTACATGAATTGTAGTGGCTTATGATCATTTTGGATGATTGTCTCCTTCCCAGGAATGTAATGTCTCCACTGGCGGCAGGCTTGCACAATGGAGTACATTTATTTGTTGTAAGTAGGGTACTTATAGATGGCATCTGATAGTGTCTCACTATTATAGGCCACAGGGTGGTTGTGTTGAGTGAGAACGTCACCCAAAACATAGTATAAAGCATCTATCTCGATATCAAAGGGATGTTGCAGGTATGGTAGTGAAATTATTGGGGCTGAGCACAAGCATTGCTTCAAATCATCGAACGCTTGTTGTTGGGACCAGCCCCACCCAAATTTCTCCTTACCACCACCCCTATTTATTTGGTTGAGGGCCCATGCAATATGGGAGAATCCCAACATGAACCTGCAATAGAAATTGGCAAGGCCCAAGAAGCTCTGAAGCTCAGTGAGTGCGGTTGGGGCTAGCCAGTCACAGATGACTTGGATCTTGGCTAGATCCACATGTATTCCATGTTGATCAACTTAGTAGCCCAAGTAATGGACCCTGTCCATGCCCAAGTATATATTTTTCTATTGCAGGGTGTGCAGAACCTGTTGAATATGCTACAAGTGTTCGGCCCAAGTCTTGTTGTAAATGAGAATTTCATCCAGACACACCACTACAAAATTATTGGTGAATGGTTGCAGGATATCATCCATCATCCTCATGAAAGTGGTCGGAGCATTTGTCAAACCAAAGGGCATGACCAACCATTCAAAAAAGTCCTTGCTTTGACTTGAAGGCAGTCTTCCATACATCTGTATGTTCTATCGAGACCTGGTGGTAGCCAGACTTCAGATCAATATTACTGGAGTATTTGGCCCCTGTCAATTGATCAAGGAGGTCTTCGATTCAAGGAATTAGGTACCGGTTTCTGACCATGATTTTATTCAGAGGCTGGTAATCAATGCAGAGTCGCCAGGTTCCATATTTCTTTTGTACTAGCATGATTGGGCTCTCGCAAGGTGATGAGTTGGGACATATGTGCCCCTTGAGGAGTAGTTCTTGGATCTATTGCTTGATATCCTCATTCTCTAACAGAGAGTGGCAATAGACTGGCCCATTGGCCAGCGGTGCGTCGGGGTCAGATCGATGGGGTGCTTGACCTGGCAATGCAGAGGTACCCCAGTAGTTGAGGAGAAGATATATGAGTATTCTTCCATGAACTTATCTACTTGTTTCTATTGTGTGGAGAGGTCGGCCGCAAAGACCCTAGATGTCGCTGTGATATTTCACTTATTCTGAGAATGAATCATGAAGAAGACAAACTTCCTTGTCTGAGACATGACCTTCCTGCATTGCTTAGTAGAGATCAAGGAAATAGCACTAGGTGGGACTACATCGGGTATCATGTACAATTTCATGTTCAAAGTAATAATAACACTATGATGCCTAGACTCATATACAGCATGATGTTTCCATAAATAAGGTTGGCCCAATAGAACATCACAAACTTTGAGAGGAGAAACATCACACAATACCTCATCTTTGAAGGCCTTGATGTCATATGACAGTCGACACTGTTGGCTGACGCGGAGATCACTTCCTTCACGGAGCCATCCAATGGTGTAGGGTTGTGGGTGAGGCATTGTTGGCAGGGCCAGCCACTTGATGACCTCTGATGAGATGAGGTTCTTCTTGCTACCACTATCAATGATGAAGTGCAATGGGATGCATTTTACCCACATCTATGAATGGAAGAGGCACTCTCCTTCTTCTGGCTCGTTTGGTTCACTAGGATGGAGCTTGGTGGTAGCAACGGTGGCATTGGGTTCCACGTCAATGATCTGTCTTCCCTTTTCTAGTTCTAGCTCAGATTCAGAACCTACATCTGATTCAGAGGCTTTCACTTTGGCCACCATTGACTACTTTGAGTGGCACTCAACAGTGTTTATGGAAGTCGCACCACTTCTTGGTATGTTTCTTTGCCTTTCTAGTGTCCTTCTTGGATTACGGATTGAACTGGTTGTCCTAACACTGTCCATATTTTCTCTTTCCTTTGTTCTGTGGGTTGTGGACTCCCTTTCTTGGATTTTGTTATGAGGGGTTCCTAGGCCCAAATTGCCACGTCTTTTATTTGAGCTTCTATTCAATTTTGACAGCATATCGGTAGGCCGCACTGTTAAGAACCAAATATCACTATAGCATAGAAAAACCTCAGAATAAGTACTCAACACATTGAAAAGGAGATAATTTTATATAATAAGCCTCTTCGAGGGGGCAATCTCCTTTTACCCCACATAAATGTTCAAGTACAATATGATTCCAAATGAAAATGTCTCCTTGGTATATATAGGAGACTAGGAGGTATAATTACAACTAATGGAATAAAGCCGACATAAATAAAATAACATTAATAATGTAATATGCCCCAATTAAGGGGTAATGAGCCAATATTAGGGCTTAACATGCCCCTCCCCTTGAGACAAATGTTTTCTGAAACGCTTGAGTGACTCTGTATGCTTTTGTATAAAAGACTCATCTTCCCAAGTGGAATCTTCAGCCGATAGTTTCCTCCATTTAATGAGATACTCTGAAATGGATCTATTCCTCATCTGGCGAATTCTTGTGTCAGTGATGGCTTCAGTCTCCAATATGAATTTTCCTTCCTCGTCAAGTTCTGGCAATATAGTTTGAACTAGTATCTTGTAACCTGTAACCTTCTTTAAGCATGAAACATGGAAAACTAGGTGTACTTGTGAAGATGCAGGCAAATCCAATTTGTATGCCATAGCACCAATCTTTTGCAACACCTTATAAGGGCCATAGTACTTTGATTATAATTAATTATCCTTCTTAGCTTGCTTAAGGGACATCTGTTTGTATTGTTGTAGTCTAAAAAACACCCAATCCCTTACTTAAAAACTTCTTTCACTACGATGTTGATATGCTTGTTGTTTCATGTGATTTTGTGCCATGGTTAGGTTGTCCTTTAAGATTTGGAGAACTTGTTGTTGATTCTCCATGTGATCTTCTACTGCTTGAACCTTATATTTTTCTTTTAGAGAATAAGTGATGGAAGGAGGATGGTATCCATAGAGTGCCACAAATGGTTTCATTTTTGTTGCAGTATGAAAGGAAGTGTTATACCACCATTCTGTCAAGGGTAACCATTTGAACCATTGTGTTTATTTATCAGAGACAAAGCAATGAAGGTAGCCTTCCAGACATTTGTTCACTATCTCTGTTTGTCCATCAGATTGAGGATGATAGGATGAGCTATGAGCCAATTAAGTACCCAAACAAGAAAATAATTATGTCCAAAAATGTCCAGTGAAGATGGGATCCCTGTCACTTATAATAATCTTTGGGCTGCCATGTAGCTTGTGAACTGTCTCCATGAATGCAGTGGCAACTGTACTAGCTTTGAAGGGATGAGAGAGTGCACAAAAGTGTGTGTACTTGGTCAGTCTATCAACAATCACCATGATGACACTCTTTCCTTCAAACTTCGGTAACCCTATGATGAAATCCATGGAAACCTCCTCCTAGTGCTGACTTGGGATGGCTAATGGTTGTAAAAGACCTAGGGTCTTAATTGTTTCCACCTTATTTTGTTGGAAAACCAAACATTCTTCCACAAACCTTTAAACATCAGTTTTAAGGCCATCCCAAAAAAAATCCTTCTTGACTCTATGGTAGGCTTTCAAAAATCCCAAGTGCCCTCCTACTGGAGAGGTGTGCAATTCCAATAGTACCTTTTGTTTGAGTTGGGAGTTCTTACATAAATATAATCTATCTTTGTACCATAGTGAATCATTTTTCCATGTAAATGTATATGATGCATTGGAATCCTGCTGCAACCTTTGAATGAGAGTCCACACTTTTTCGTCATTCTTCCATTCATCCCTTGCTTCTATTATCCAATCGGGTTGGATGA